>JAVQKD010067626.1:0-20176 GCA_036025635.1 Philypnodon grandiceps
CCGAAGCTAGTATGGATTCTAAGTTCAAAGACCTGACTGTTGTCAGTGCAGGTGAGACATTTGAAATTGATGCTGACTACACAGGCAAGCCTTTACCTGAAGTTATTTGGCTGAAAGACGGAAAGGAGATTGACAAAACTACACCAAGAATGGAGGTCAAGACTACACTTACACGTACCATCCTGACAGTGAAGGAATGTATCAGAGTGGATGGTGGTCACTTTACCCTCAAACTTGTCAATGTTGGTGGAGTTAAGTTGATCCCCGTTAATGTTAAAGTTTTGGATAGACCTGGTCCCCCAGATGGACCACTAGAAGTCAAAGGAGTTACAGCTGAGAAGTGTTATCTGCACTGGAGCCACCCATCACATGATGGAGGAGCAAGCATCTCCCATTATATTATTGAAAAAAGAGAAACCAGCCGTTTGTCCTGGACAATAATTGAGCCTAAAATCCAGGCCATCAGCTACAAAATTACAAAACTACTGCCTGGAAATGAATACATTTTCAGAGTAACTGCTGTTAACAAATATGGTGTTGGAGAGCCACTTGAATCTGAACCTGTAGTTGCCCGCAATCCATTTACAACTCCTAGTTCTCCATCCACCCCTGAAGTTAGTGCTACCACCAGAGACTCTATGGTTCTTACTTGGGAAAGACCAGAAAATAATGGTGGAGCTGAGATTGAAGGATATGTGCTTGAAAAACGTGACAAGGATGGCATTAGATGGACAAAATGCAACAAGAAGAGACTGACTGATCTAAGATTCAGATGCACTGGCCTTACTGAGGGTCATTCATATGAATTCCGTGTCTCTGCTGAAAATGCTGCTGGTGTTGGAAAGCCCAGCGGACCAACTGAGTATATTAAAGCCTGTGATGCCACCTATCCACCAGGACCACCTAATAACCCTAAGGTCACAGACCATTCTAGCACCACAGTCACTCTGGCTTGGAGTAGGCCTATTTATGATGGTGGGGCAACAATCACTGGATACATGGTGGAAGTGAAGGAGGCAACAGATGATGAGTGGCTTATTTGCACACCATACACTGGCGTCCAAGCTACTAATTACACCGTAAAGAAACTGAAGGAGAATGCTGAATACAACTTCCGTATTAGTGCCATTAACTGTGAAGGAGTTGGAGAGTATTTGGAGCTCCCTGGCACTGTTATTGCTGCTGAGAAACTTGAGGCTCCTGAAATTGAGCTTGATGCAGATCTGAGGAAAATGGTTAATGTCCGTGCTACAGCTACACTCCGTTTGTTTGTGACCATTAAAGGAAAACCTGAGCCTGAGGTCAGATGGTCAAAGGCTGATGGTACATTAAATGAGCGTGCTCAGATTGATGTTACAAGCTCCTACACAATGCTAGTGATTGAAAATGTTGACAGATTTGACACTGGAAAATATGTTCTGACTCTTGAGAACCTTAGTGGCTCCAAATCTGCCTTCATCAATGTCAGAGTTCTGGACTCACCCAGTGCTCCAACTAACCTGGAGGTTAAAGATGTCAAGAGAACCTCTGTATCTCTTTCTTGGGAGCCTCCTCTCATTGATGGTGGTGCTAAGATTTCACACTATATAGTAGAAAAAAGGGAACAGAAGAGAATGGCCTTCACTAGTGTGTGCACAAATTGTGTGAGAAACTCCTACATCATTTCTGATCTACAGGAGGGTGGCAGGTACTATTTCCGTGTGCTAGCTGTGAATGAGCTGGGAGTTGGGCTGCCTGCATCCACTGAACAAGTGAAGGTTTCAGAAGCTCCTTTGCCTCCTGGCAAGATTGTGGTTGTTGATGTGACTCGTCACACTGTCACACTTTCATGGGAGAAGCCTGATCATGATGGAGGCAGCAAAATTACAAATTACATTGTGGAGATGCAGCCAAAGGGAGACGACAAATGGACTGTGTGCAGTGAATCAAAATCACTGGAGGCTACAATTTATGGACTCATCACTGGGGAGGAATACTCATTCAGAGTAACTACTGTTAATGACAAGGGCAATAGTGATCCAAAGCCTTTAGCTAGTCCAGTTGTAGTGAAGGACATTACACTTGAGCCAGTCTTCAACTTGGTCTTTAATACATACAGTGTGAAGGCAGGAGATGATCTGAAGATTGATGTGCCTTTTAAGGGCAGACCTCAACCAGAGGTGTATTGGAAGAAGGATGGCCATACACTAAAACAAACAACAAGGGTTAATGTGGTTAATTCCAAGACCTCATCCAAAATACTTATCAAAGATGCAACTAAGGAGGATGTAGGCAAGTATGAGATCACTTTGACCAACTCAGTTGGCACCAAGACAACTGAAATCTCAGTTATAATCCTGGACAAACCTGGTCCACCTAGTAACATCAAGTTAGATGAGGTGAGTGCTGATTTCATATGTCTATCCTGGGATTCTCCTGTTTATGATGGTGGTTGCCAGATTAATAATTATGTAGTGGAAAAGAGAGATACTACCACAACAACATGGCAGATTGTGTCTGCCACCGTGGCCAGGACATCAATTAAAGTCACACGTCTCATTCAGGGAATAGAGTACCAGTTCCGTGTTGCAGCTGAAAATCGTTATGGCAAGAGCCATGCTATTGACTCTGCCCCTGTTGTTGCCCAATATCCATTTGAGCCTCCTGGCCCACCTACTAATCCACATATTGCCAGTGCCACCAAGTATGGCATGCTTTTTGTATGGGGAAGACCTGCAAGTGACGGTGGTAGCCCTGTTAAGGGTTATCATGTTGAATGCAAAGACCAAAGTAGCATTCTGTGGACAAAAGTTAGCAGAGGCTTAATAGCTGAAAATCAATTTAAGATGACTGGAATTGAAGAAGGTCTGCTCTATCAGTTCAGAGTTTACGCAGAGAATATTGCTGGCATTGGACCTTGCACTAAGCCTTCTGAACCTGTGGCTGCCAGAGATCCTTGCCAATCACCACATAACCTTAGAGTTACTAATATTACCAGAACTTCAGTTTCTCTCTTCTGGGAGAAACCTGAGTATGATGGTGGTGTCAAAATTACTGGCTATATTGTTGAGCGTAAAGAACTTCCAAATGGACGCTGGCTAAAATGCAACTTTGCCAATCTCCAGGACACATTCTTTGATGTCACAGGTCTCACAGAAGATGTCCAATATGACTTCCATGTCATTGCTAAGAATTCAGCTGAGCAACTGAGTTCTCCTTCAGAAAACACAGGAGCTGTCACAGTCAAGGATGATGTGGACCCACCAACCATTATTATGGAAGATAAATTCAGACAACTTGTTGTTATTAAGGCAGGAGAAGTTATTAAAATTGATGCTGAAATCACAGGACGACCACTTCCTGTAGTTTCTTGGTTGAAGGATGGAAAAGAAATTGAGGCCAAGGCCAGATGTGAAATCACATCCACAAACTTTGCAACCACCCTTATTGTCAGAGATTCTATTAGAAGAGACTCAGGCCAGTATGTTTTGAGCCTTCATAATGTGGCTGGAACCAGGTCTGTGGCTGTAAACTGTAAGGTTCTAGACAGGCCTGGACCTGCTTCAGGTCCTCTGGCAGTGTCTGGCCTCACAGCAGAGAAATGCACCCTTACATGGGGACCCGCACAAGAAAATGGTGGAGCTGAAATTATGCACTACATTGTTGAAAAGCGTGAGACCAGTCGTCTTGCTTGGACTTTAGTTTATAATGACATGAAGGCCACAACCTGTAAAGTGACTAAGCTGCTTAAAGGAAATGAGTACATATTCAGAGTCAGAGGAGTAAACAAATATGGAGATGGTGAGCCCCTTGAGAGTGATGCAGTTAAAGCTATGGATCCCTTTACTGTTTCTGCTGCCCCTACTAATGTCCAGGTCACAGCAGTTACAAGTGAAGCTATGACCATTTGTTGGGATCGCCCAGTTTCTGATGGTGGCAGCAGCATTTCTGGCTATGTAATTGAAAGAAGAGAGAAAACTGGACTTCGTTGGTGCCGTGTCAATAAGAAGCCTGTTTATGACCTTAGAGTGAAAGCTTCAAATCTTCGGGATGGCTGTGAGTATGAGTATAGAGTTTTTGCAGACAATGCTGCAGGACTCAGTGCCCCTAGCACTCCTTGCCCACTCACTAAAGCTGAGGACCCACAGTTCCTGCCTTCACCTCCAACTAAGCCTAAGATCATTGACTCTTCAAAAACTACAGTGACTTTGTCATGGAACAAACCACTATTTGATGGTGGGTCACCTGTGACTGGTTACAGAGTAGAGTACAGGAAGAGCATGGATGATGAATGGTTTGTTGGAGTGCAAAACACCAAGAATACAGAATTTACTGTTGTGGGATTGACCCCTGGAGTTGAATATGTGTTTGTTGTCAAGTCCATCAACAAGATTGGAGTTAGTGAGCCTAGCCCTGAAACTGACAGGCAGGTGGCCAAAGAAAGAGAAGAAGAGCCAGTATTTGAAATAAGTAATGAAATGAGGAAGACTCTTATTGTAAGAGATGGAAGTTCATTCACCCTGACTGTGCCTTTCAGAGGCAAACCCATTCCTAATGTGTCATGGACAAAGCCTGATGTTGATCTTAGAGTCCGTGCTGTTATTGACACCACAGATACATTCACTTCCATTACATTGGAGAAAGCCACTCGTGATGATTCTGGAAAATACACAGTCACTTTGTCCAGTGTGGCTGGAACTGCCTCTTTGACACTCAGTGTCAGAGTACTGGACTCACCTGGACCTCCTATACGTGTTGAGGTCAAAGACGTTACTAAGAGCTCTGCCACTGTTACCTGGGACACACCTGAGAATGAAGGAGGAGGACCTGTCAAGAACTACCTGGTTGATATACGTGAAGCCAGCAAAAAGGGCTGGACTAGGCTTACTGATACATGCCACAGACTCACATACAAGGTCACTGACCTACCAGAAGGAGGAGTCTTCTACTTCAGAGTCACAGGGGAGAACGAGTATGGCATTGGTGTCCCCGCAGAGACCAAAGAGGGAACTAAAATCTCAGGTATAAAACATTTTATTAAAGTAAATAAAAATAAAAAATGTGATTTTTAATTCTTTTAGCAACACTAACACCAAGTATTGCTTTTTCTAGAAAAACCAAGCCCACTACCCAAGCTGGGAGTGACTGAGGTCACCAAAGAGAGTGTTACCCTTGCCTGGGCTAAACCTGAGCAGGATGGAGGCAGTAGAATCACAGGCTACCTGGTGGAGGCTTTGGAGAAAGGTCAAGAAAAATGGGTGAAGTGTGGTGTCACTAAATTCATCCATTTCACAGTGTCTGGTCTGAGGGAGAATGCTGAATACTTCTTCAGAGTGAAAGCAGAAAATGCTGCTGGATTTAGTGAAGCCAAGGAAATGTTAATCCCCGTTGCAGTAAAGGATCAGCTTGGTATGCTACACTATAATATATGGTGCATGTAATATTAACCTACCATCACTGTTAACTGCTTATTTTAATGTTTCTAGAACCACCTGAAGTCAACATGAAAGATTTCCCCCACAACACAGTGTATGTACGTGCCGGATCCACCCTCAAGTGTGAAATTCCACTGACAGGCAAACCTTTGCCTAACGTCACTCTGTCAAAAGATAATGTTATGCTCAAATCAACTATGAGGTTCAACTCTGAAGTTACTCCTGACAGCATCAAGATTACACTTAGAGAAAGCATTGCTGGAGACTCTGGACGCTATGACATCACAGCTGCAAACTCCAGTGGCACGACCAAGTCCTTTGTCAATATTGTGGTTCTTGATCGCCCCAGTGCTCCAGTTGGACCCATTGAGCTGTTTGATATCGCAGAAGACAGTTTGAGCCTGAAGTGGCTTCCACCTGCTTTTGACGGTGGCAGTCCTATTACCAACTACATTGTCCAAAAGAGGGAGACAACAACTGCCAACTGGATGGATGTCTCATCTGCTGTGGCTCGCTGTACCATGAAGATCATGAAACTCACCACTGGTCTTGAATATCAGTTCAGAATCAGGGCTGAAAACAGATATGGAATAAGTGAGCACATTGACTCTCCAGCAGTCTCAGTCAACCTGCCTTACAGTAAGCAAATTTAATCTATTTTCTATCTCCCCATTTGTATTTTTATTCACTCACCTTTTTCCTTGTGTCCAGCTATTTCTGATGCCCCATCTACACCAGAAATCACTGCTGTGAGTAGGGAGAGCATAACTGTTGCCTGGAAGGAGCCTAAGTCTGATGGTGGCAGTCATGTGTTTGGCTACCATCTCCAGATGAAAGACAAGAATAGCATTTTGTGGCAGAGAGTTAGTAAAACTGTGATTCGTGCTACACACTGTAAGGTTGCAAATATCAACGCTGGACTAATTTATGAGTTCAAGGTGGCAGCAGAAAATGCAGCTGGGGTCAGTGCCTTCAGTAAGGTTTCTGATGCTGTCCTGGCTATTGATGCATGTGGTAAGTTGAATAGGTTCATAATAAACATTTTTTAACAGAAAAGTATACAACAGCTCTCTCATCACATACATTTACTGTTTTTGCAGAGCCCCCTTTGAATCTTTGTATCAGCGACATCACCAAGAATTCCATTAGTCTGGCCTGGCAGAAGCCTAACTATGATGGTGGATCACCAATCACGGGCTATCTCATTGAAAAGCGTCAGGGCAGCAGTGGCAAATGGTCAAAGGCTAACCTAACCAATGTTAGCGATACACGCTACACTGTTACTGGCCTTACTCAGGATGAGTCTTATGAATTTAAAGTCATGGCAAAGAATGCTGTTGGCTCAATCAGCAACCCATCTATGACTGCTGGACCAGCAACATGTGTAGACACCTATGGTAAATCCAAAATAATCTGATTTATGAAATTATATAAATGTATAACAGAAGCAAGTGGAGCCGGAAGATATTTGATCACTGTTGGTTATTAATTATTTTATTTTTTTCATTTTCATTCAGGTGCTCCAGAAATTGAAATACCTCAGGAGTATTTTCAGGAAGTTAAATACAAGGCTGAATCCAATGTTGAGCTCAAGTTTAACATCACTGCCAAGCCTGCTCCCACTATTGAATGGATGAAGGATGGCAGAGAGCTTAAACCTTCGGCCCAGATATCCTTTAAACACACATTTGATTCCACTAGTTTGTTCCTGAGAGAAACAACCCGTCTGAACTCAGGAACATATGACGTAAAGGTGAAGAATTCGCTTGGATCTGCCTGTGCTGTTGTCAGGCTTCTTATACAAGGTACCCAAAAGATTGCCTAATAGTAATTTAGTAATTTGTTTAAATGTATAACAGAAGATATGCAGACAATATGTCTGAGACAATTGAGAAATGTACCTTTATTCTTTTCCAGACAAACCTGGTCCTCCAGCTGGAGAGATTCAGTTCAAGAAGGTCACTGCAGACAACATTACAATTATGTGGTCTCCACCATCTGATGAGGGCGGAGCTATGGTTACACATTACATTGTTGAGAAGAGAGAAACTAGCAGAGTGATGTGGTCTATTGTTTCTGAAAAACTGCTTGACTGCATTGTCAATGTGCCAAGACTCATCCAGGGCAATGAATACATCTTTAGAATTCGTGGAGTCAACAAATATGGCATTGGAGACCCACTGGAGTCTGAACCTATCATTGCAAAGAATGCTTTTGGTGAGTAGTATACGTGACTGCATTGCTTTAAATGATAATGGTCTGCAGATGCTCGGCAGGGGGCAATGAATGCTTACTATTTTTTCCCCCTGATAGTTCCACCAAGTGAACCATCCAAACCCAAAGTGACAATGATCACTAAATCCACTATGACCGTGATTTGGGAAAGGCCAGCATTAGATGGAGGGAGTGACATTGATGGTTACTATCTGGAGAAGAGAGAAAAGAAGAGTCTACAGTGGTTTAAGGTTTGTAATTCATAATGGGTGTGCAAATGTTATGCAAAATTAATAGAAAAAAAATAAATAATTTATGTTTTTGGGCTTAGGTGGTGAAGGGCACTATCAGAGACACTAGACAGAAAGTTACCAACCTTGTGGAGAACAATGAGTACCAGTACAGAGTATGTGCTGTCAACAAGGCTGGAGCTGGAAACTACTCTGAGGCATCTGATCTATACAAGGCATATGATCCAATTGGTAAGTCACAGGCACAAAAGAATAATTTTGTATAAAGATTTTATTAAAAATCTTGCGCTTGTGTTATTTTTAGATTTGCCTGGAGAGCCATCCAAACTGCGTGTTATTGACTCAACAAAGACTTCCATTACTCTGGGCTGGGAAAGGCCAGTCTATGATGGTGGCAGTGTAATCACACACTACCTTTTGGAGCAAATGAACTCAGAAGAAAAGGAATGGGTGATTACTAACCCACAGGTCTCTTCCTGTGAGTATGTGGTGTCCCACCTTAAACCTGGAGTATACTACTTCTTCAGAGTTTCTGCTGTCAACTGCAAGGGAAAAGGAGAAGACATTAAGATGTACCAGCCAGTGCAAGCAAAGGATATCTTGGGTTTGTATTTAAAGGCTATATCTAAAAACTAAGGTTTTTATAGATTAGCATAATAATCCCATTGCTATATTGTCTTAAACAGAGGAAGCTGACTTGGACTTGGATGTCCCAATGACAACACAGTACACAGCCAGAGCAGGCCGTGATGTGGAAGCATTTATTCCATTGAAGGGTCGTCCCACTCCAAATGTCACCTGGCGTCGTGGAGATCGCAACATGTCTGGTGATAATCGATACACTATTAACAGTACTGAGCACTCCACCACACTTCTC
This sequence comes from Philypnodon grandiceps, assembly GCA_036025635.1. Taxonomy (NCBI): domain Eukaryota; kingdom Metazoa; phylum Chordata; class Actinopteri; order Gobiiformes; family Eleotridae; genus Philypnodon; species Philypnodon grandiceps. The sequence continues at coordinate 8,757 of JAVQKD010067626.1, forward strand.
ATCCCCAAAGTCACTCGTGATGACTGTGGAAAGTACCTCCTGGAGATTGAGAATGGCGTCGGAGAACCCAAGATCATCACTATTTCCCTCAAGGTGCTTGACAGCCCGTCAACCTGCCAAAAACTCTTAGTCAAGAATGTTACAAGAGGAAAACTTACCCTCAGCTGGGAGGCTCCTCTCATTGATGGTGGTTCTCCTGTCACTAATTACATTGTTGAAAAGAAGGCGTCCACAATGAAAGCATACCAGATTATCACTGCTGAGTGTGCCAATACTTCATTTAAAGTTACTGGGTTGGAAGAAGATGTGGCTTACTTCTTTCGTGTTTCTGCTGAAAATGAGTTTGGCGTTGGTGACACTTGTGAGACCACTGAGCCTGTCAGAGCCACAGAAACTCCAGGAGGTGTTAAAGATCTTGTGATGCTGGACTCTACAAAAACCTCTGTCACCTTGCAATGGACCAAGCCAGACCACGATGGTGGCAGTCACATCACTGAGTACATAATTGAGAAGAGAACCAAGGAAGACCCCACATGGACTTTGGGTGCAACATGCAGACGCTGCAGCTGTGAGGTTACAGGTCTCAAAGAAAATGCTGTTATGGACTTCAGGGTGCTTGCAAAGAATGAAAAGGGCACAGGTGATTTCTTCCAGATTGGTCCAATCACAGTGCAGGACTTCATCATTCCTCCTGAGGCCATTCTTAGTGACTATCCCAATGGTGAGCTGGCTGTTCGTATCGGCCAGAACATTCATATTGAGCTACCTTTTAAGGGCAAACCAAGGCCCGTAATCAGCTGGCTCAAGGATAATCAGCCTCTGAAGGAGAGTGATAAGATTCGTTTCAGGACAACTGACAACAAGACAGCTGTCACTGTCAGAGGTGCCAAAAAGGAGCATGCTGGCCAATACACTCTGGTTTTGGATAATAGAACCATAAAGAACTACTTTGACATTAATGTCATTACCCAAGGCTCTCCATCCCCACCAGTTGGACCTATTCGCTTTGATGAAATTAAAGCTCAGAGCATCATTATTTCCTGGGATGAACCTAAGGATAATGGAGGCAGTGAGATCTCCTGCTACAGTGTGGAAAAGCGTGAGACTTCTCATGCAAACTGGAAGATGGTATGCTCTAGTGTTGTCAGAACCTCCTTCAAAATTCCCAACCTGGTTAAGGGAACTGCATATCAGTTCAGAGTCCGTGCAGAGAACAAGTTTGGAGTAAGTGAGGCTCTCAACTCACCTGATGTTATTGCCCAGCATCAGTATAAACCTCCAGGTGCTCCAGGAAAGCCTGTGGCTTATAATGTCACCAGCGATGGTATGACCATCAAATGGGAGGCTCCAGGTTTTGATGGTGGCTCCCCTATTTTGGGATACCATGTTGAGAAAAAGGACAGGAACAGCCTGCTGTGGCAGAAGGTGAACTCCACCATTATCTCCAATAGAGAGTACAGGATCATTGGCCTTATGGAGGGTCTTGAGTACTCGTTCAGAGTCTATACTGAAAACAATGCAGGACTTAGCCCTGTAAGCGAGCAGAGCAAACACGCCCTGGCTATCTCTCCTGTTGGTGAGTATTATATTTTAAGTACACTATCAATTGTTATGCATTCTGTTGTGCAGTTTTAGTTTTTGCAGAGTTCTAATCTATTGACTTATTTCTGTTAGATCCACCTGGAACACCTGTCTGCATTGATGTGACCAGAGACTCTGTCACTCTGCAGTGGGATGTCCCCAAAAAAGATGGAGGCTGCAAGATTGTGGCCTACAGTGTTGAAAGACGCCAAGGCAGAGGCAAATGGCTGCGATGCAACTTCACAGACATCAGTGAGACGCAATTCACAGTGACTGGTCTATCTCCTGGTGATCGATTTGAGTTCAGAGTGATTGCCAGGAATGCTGTGGGCACTGTTAGTCCACCATCCAATGCCTCTGCATACATTATGACCAAGGATGAGAGCAGTATGTATTGAAACATTAATTTTAAACATTAACATTAACTAAAGGTTGACATTTCTTTTGAGTATGTGGTCATTTTTAACTTCTTTTGTGTTTCTGTTTAGTTTCTCCAGAGATTGAGTGGTCACCAGATCAGCTTCTTACACTGAGAGCTGGGGAGAATGTGCGACTGGGCTGCAACATCACTGGACGTCCTGTTCCACAGGTTATGTGGTACAAGGATGGTAAAGAAATTGACAAGAGGACAATGATTGACATTGAGATCACAACTGGCATCGGGACAAGCAGCCTGTTCATTCGGGATGCGGACAGGAATCATCGTGGTATCTATACTGTGGAAGCCAAGAACAGCTCTGGCACCAAAAAGGCTGAAGTCAACGTTAGAGTACAAGGTTGTTAATAATAATTTTACAAATGATTAGTACATAGTCATGCTCAACTTGTATTATTTATTGAAAATTATGTTTTATGTTTTTTGTTCATTGTTTTTGATTAAATTTCAGATACTCCTGGGCCAGTTGAAGGTCCCATTCGTTTTACTGGCATTACTGCTGAGAAATGCACTGTGTGGTGGAACCCTCCAGAGAATGATGGCTGTGCAGGCATTACACACTATGTAGTTGAGAAGCGGGAGACCTCCAGAATCTCATGGGCTTTGGTCACCTCTAAGTGTGAAGCTTGCTCTTTCAATGCTACCAGTCTCATCAAGGGCAATGAGTATCAGTTCCGAATCTCTGCTGTCAACAAGTTTGGTGTTGGCAAACCTCTTGATTCTGATTCAATTGTTGCCCAGATGCAATACAGTAAGTCTTTTAAGAATTAGAATTTAACTCAACTGTACTATACAGTAAAATGTAAATCTAAACAAATGTTGTTATACCCTCCATTCCAGCTGTGCCTGATGCCCCCGGAACCCCAGATGCTACCCACGTCACAGGAGACAGCATTACTTTGTGCTGGACAAGGCCTAGGACAGATGGGGGCAATGAAATCAAGCATTACATTCTAGAAAGAAGAGAGAAGAAGAGCTTGCGTTGGGTGAAGGTCTCCTCAAAGAGGCCTATAACAGAGCTGAGACACCGTGTCATTAATCTTACAGAAGGTAATGAGTATGAATTCCGTGTCATGGCTGAAAATGGCGCCGGCGTGGGACCTGCCAGCAGCACTTCAAGACTCTTCAAATGCAGAGAGCCAACTTGCGCTCCAAGTGCTCCAACAGTAATCAAGGTACTGACATTAATCTGAATAGACTCACTATCCAAAACATGTCAAGCTGTCAATTGATACATTTTTTAAATCAGATTAATCACACTTTTGGGCTTTGATTAATCACGATTCATTTTTAAATGAGCTTTTTTGTGATAAAAAAAAAAAAATGTATGGGGCCCCTTATGGTGCTACCATCCCTAGCCCCCTAAAGTTACTATCGCTGCCCCTGCTCCAGTCGCACTGGTCGAGTCAGTCATTCACAGTGCTACTTCCTCATCTCTACACAGGGCCGTTTGGGGACTGCTGACTGAACTGACTGCAAAAACTTTAGACAGGACATCTAGACAACTGAATTCTGTTGTTTTAGTGAAACTACAGCAAATATATTGGTTTAAGACGGCGGGAGTGGTGTGCGTGTCGTGTATTGTGCCTATATTCTTTTCAATGGACGTAAATTATACTGAATCAGATATATCGCTGCAAATATAATTTTTCTTCAAATAAAAACTGTTTTGTAGATCGAGGTCTGTAGTATGCCTTTATGAGCTGAACACTGTCGATACTGTCAATATTTTTTTGTAATTTATGTGATTCTCCACACACACGTCTGCTGCTCACTCTCTGACTGCAGGCTGCAGTTTCACACCCGCTACGGCCCACTTTCTCCCTCCGCTCTCAGAGGATGTTGGCCAAAACAGAAGTGTGATTAATCTGCGTTAATTTATCAATAATGCGTAATCATTTTTGATTAATCGCATGCATTAACGTGTTAATGCTGACAGCCTTCTCATTTCTCATAATTATACTTTTCTTATGTATGACCAAATGTATTTATATTGTTTCTATTATAATGATGAATGTTTTTTTAAAATTATTATTTCTTTTTTGCCAATTTGCTAAAAAGGTCATTGACTCAACCAAGTCCTCTGTAACTCTGGAATGGACCAAGCCAGTGTTTGACGGGGGCCTGGAAATTATCGGGTATAACATTGATATGTGCAAGGCCAGTCTGGAGGAGTGGCATAGAGTCAACAATCAGATATGTATCCAAACAAAGTACACTGCCAAGGGCTTGGTGCCTGGAGAGCTCTACAAATTCAGAGTCAGTGCTGTGAATGGATCTGGAGAGGGTGAAGCTTCTGTGATTCCAAACCCTGTTCAAGCTCTGGATAGGCTAACCTCTCCTGAAATCGACATCGGAGCTGACTTTAAACAGACCCACATTGTTAAAAATGGTGGCATTGTCACTCTCCATGTTGCCTTCAGAGGAAAACCAGCTCCTCTAGCCACATGGTCTAGAGCTGATGGGGAACTACCTGTCATGGCTGATGTCAACACCTCAGACTCCTTCTCTACTCTGACCATTGAGGGGTGCACAAGATATGAAGCTGGTAAATACACTCTGTCTTTAGAGAACAACAGTGGACGAAAGTCTATCACTTTCACAGTCAAAGTACTAGATACACCTGGACCTCCTGGAGCCATCTCCTTTAAAGATGTCACTCGTGGAGCCTTGACAATGATGTGGGATGCTCCTACAAATGATGGTGGCTCCAGAATTCATCACTACGTTGTTGACAAGCGTGAAGCTAGCCGTCTTGCCTGGCAGGAGGTCAGCTCTAAAAGCTCTCGTCAAATGCTCAGAGTGACTGGTCTGGATATTGGTGTGCCTTATTTGTTCAGAGTGATTGCCGTGAACCAGTATGGCCAGGGAGAGGCTCATGAGATGACCGAGCCAGTGATCGCTACTGAGGAACCACCTCCTCCTAAGAGGCTGGATGTTGTGGATACCACCAGCACCACTGCTTCTCTGGTTTGGCTGAAGCCTGAGCATGATGGAGGCAGCCGCATCAGAGGTTATACTGTTGAATTTAGAGCCAAGGGAACTGACCGTTGGGTTGTTGCTGGAGAGACCAAACTAATGAAAATGCTGGTAGAGGGTTTAATTGAAAACAAAGAGTATGACTTTAGGGTGAAGGCTAAGAATGATGCAGGAATCAGCGATCCTCAGGGTACATTTGGGTCTGTAGTCATTAAGGAGCCTCGCATCGAGCCTACAGCTGATCTCAGCAGCATCACCAACCAGCTAATCACCTGCAAGGCCTCTACCACATTCACAATCGACATCCCCATCAGTGGAAGACCCACTCCTAAGGTCACATGGAAGCTGGAGGAAATGAAATTGAAGGAGACTGATAGAGTTTGCATCAGGACTACAAAGGAAAGAACAACTTTGATGGTTAGAGACAGCAAGAGAAGTGACAGCGGAAAGTACTATCTGGTTCTGGAGAATGTAGCAGGAGTGAAGACTTTTACTGTCACTGTACTTGTAGTAGGCAGACCATCTCCTCCCACAGGCCCATTGGAAATCTCTGGGGTGTCCTCAGAATCTTGCACGTTGTCCTGGTCAGAGCCAGCTGATGATGGAGGCACAGATATCGCCAACTACATTGTGGAGAAACGCGAGTCTGGCTCTGCTTCCTGGCAAGTCGTCAACTCCAGCGTGAAGAGAACTACCATCAAAGTCACTCATCTGACTAAATACATGGAGTACACCTTCAGAGTGTGTGCAGAAAACAAATTTGGAGTCAGCAAGTCCATTGAGTCTGCAGCAGTGGTCATTGAACATCCATTTGGTAAGCTTTAGACATCACTGTAAAATGTAATTTAATTTCTGGATATTAACAAATTATTTATTTGTCTTTGCATTTCTCCAGTTCCTCCCAGTCCTCCAACTCGTCCAGATGTTGTATCTGTAACAGCCAATGCCATCAGTATCAAATGGGATGTGCCATATGCTGATGGTGGCAGCCAGGTGACAGGATACTGGATTGAGAAAAAGGAGAGGAATACTATCCTCTGGGTGCGTGACAACAAGCTGCCTTGCCTCGAGTGCCATTACAAGGTGTCCAACCTGATCGAGGGCCTGGAGTATCAGTTCAGAGTGTATGCAATGAACATTGCTGGACTCAGTAAAGCCAGTGAGGCCTCCAGACCTGTGGTTGCTCTCAACCCTGTTGGTAAGTAATTAAAAAATTTGAATACACAAAATAAATTCAAAATGTTTTGACTTTTATGTCTATGGTCAGAGTTATACAAAATATAATAAAAGTAATAATATTTTAAATGGTTATTTAAATCAACTTTTGTAAACCTAGATCCACCGGGAAAGCCTGAGGTGACCGACATCACTCGTTCCTCCGTGTCTATTTGCTGGACTGTGCCGTTCAATGATGGTGGCAGCAAAATTGTTGGCTACATTGTGGAGAAGAAACTCTACAGTACAGATGAGTGGGATGACAATCGCTGGCTCAAGTGCAACTACACTACCATTACTGAGAACTATTTCACCATTACTAACCTGGGAGAAGGAGACACCTATGAGTATCATGTTATTGCCAAGAACGCAGCTGGTGTCCAGAGCTCTCCTTCTGAGACAACTGGTCCAGTCACCTGCAAGGATGAATATTGTAAGTTTCAGATAATTAAAGAAAGCAGTAAAATTTACAAAATCATACTAACTGACAGTTTTTTCTCCTTAGCACCACCCATAGCTGAGCTGGACAGCAAGCTGATTGGTGAGACTGTAACTGTCATGGCTGGGTCTGACCTGGTACTAGATGGAGCTGTGGGCGGTAAACCAGAACCCACTGTCTACTGGGCCAAAGGAGACAAGGTTCTTGAGTTGGGTGAAAAATACTCTCTGACCTACACTCCAACTAGAGCCATGGCCGTCATCAAGAACTGTGACAGATATGACACTGGCAGATACAACCTGACTGTGAAGAATGCCAGTGGAGTAAAGACTGCTGCTGTCAGCGTTAAAGTTTTTGGTAAGAAACTGTATTGATAACACTATTTGTAGTTAAAAAAAGTGCTTTATTAATCTAATTATTTGTTTAATCTTCTCCTCTCTAAGACACTCCTGGAGCTCCAGCTGATCAAATTGTGATCAGCAGAGTTACTGAGGAGAAATGCACTGTGTCCTGGAAGATCCCCCTGGAGGACGGTGGTGACATTGTCACACATTACATAGTGGAGCGCCGTGAAACCAGTCGCCTTAACTGGGTCATTATGGAAACTGAGTGCAAGTCTCTGTCATGCGTGAGTTCTCGGCTGATCAAAAACAATGAGTACATCTTCAGAGTCCGTGGTGTCAACAAGTACGGACCTGGAGTTCCACTGGAATCTGATCCTGTCATTGCCAGAAATGCATACAGTAAGATTTCCCGAAATGTATTGAAAAAAATGGTTTAAACTGCTTATTGATGTACCGTTTTAAATGTCCCACCTTTTTTGTCTAGCTACTTCATCACAGCCAGGCACACCTGAGGCTACTGCTGTTGCTAAGGAGCATGTCATCATTGAATGGCTTAAGCCTGAGAGTGATGGTGGCAGTGAAATCAAAAACTACATTGTGGACAAACGTGAGAAGAGTAGCACCAGGTACAGACAACATATATAAAACCATAAAAAACATTTTTTTTAAAAGAATCACTTACTCAAGGTTTACTTCTTCTCTCTTAGGTGGACACGTGTTAATAAGACATATACTATATATGACACGCGTCTGAAGATCACTGGTCTGCTTGAAGGAAGTGAATACCAGTTCAGGGTGACAGCCGTTAATGCTGCAGGTGACAGTCAGCCCAGCGACGCCTCACCTTACATCCTCTGCAAAGACCCAACATGTAAGACATAGCTGTACTTACCTTCTTCATGTGAGACTTTTCTAGGAAAAACAGAAACAATAATCAATGACACATTTCTCTCCTTTCAGATACTCCTGCTCCTCCATCAATGCCACGTATCACTGACACAACCAAGCACAGCATTTCTATGACCTGGACCAGGCCGATGTATGATGGTGGGTCAGATGTCACCGGTTATGTGGTGGAGATCTTAGAGGAAGGGACCGAACAGTGGTACCGCGCTACAACCAAGGCACTGAAGACAAATGAATATGTAGCCGCTGGACTGGCAGCCAATAAGAAGTACAGGTTCAGAGTGGCTGCTGTGAATAGCAATGGCACTGGAGAGTTCAGTGAACCCAGCGCTGAGGTGGAGCCACTGGAGAGAGTTGGTGAGTTGAGGATGAATTCTAATTCATGACTTTAGAAGTAATTTTTTAGTAACTCAAAATATACATTGCTCTTACGTCCTGACATCCTGATTTTCTGACGTTTTCCAATTAGAAATGCCTGACCTGGAGCTGGCTGATGACCTTAAGAAGACTGTATGCCTGCGTGCTGGAGGCACCCTGCGACTGTTTGTGTCTGTTACCGGCAGACCAACGCCTGTTGTTGCCTGGAGGAAGACAGGCGTGGAGCTGCAGAGCCGTGGCTACATTGAGACCACAGACACCTACACCTCACTAATGATGGAGAAAGTCACCCGCTATGACTCAGGAAAATATGTTGTTGAGGCAGAGAATCCATCTGGCAAAAAGACTGCCATCATTCTTGTGAAAGTCTATGGTAAGCTCAGAAAATAAAAAATAAAAAATGTAGGCATGTCTTGGCTACAGCACATTTACAGTGTCTCAAGTTGTAATAAAAATATACTGTGAATTTTACAATATGTATTTTTCCTCAACAGACACCCCTGGGCCTCCAGGTTCAGTAAAGGTTAAGGACTACACTAAAGAGTCCGTTGTCATCACTTGGGATGTTCCAAGCCTTGATGGTGGTGCTCATGTTAGCAACTACATTGTGGAGAAACGTGAAGCCAGCATGAAGTCCTATAAGACTGTGACTACAGAGTGCAGAAAGACACTATATAGGATCACAGGACTGGAAGAGGGCATTCACTACTTCTTTAGAGTTCTGCCTGAGAATATCTATGGTGTTGGTGAGCCTTGTGAGACAGCTGAAGCTGTTCTGGTCTGTGAAGTACCATCCGTGCCCGTAGATCTCCAGATGGTTGATGTCAGCAAGTCAACCGTCTCTTTGTGCTGGGAGAAACCATTGTATGATGGTGCTAGCAGGCTGACTGGATACATCCTGGAAGCCTGCAAGGTTGGCTCAGATAGATGGAGTGCTGTTGCTACAGTTAAAGCCTCAGTCACCCATCACACGATCCAGTCACTGACAGAGAACGACCAGTACCTTTTCAGGGTCAGAGCAACCAACAGCAGAGGAGCCAGTGAGCCTATGGACATTGTCACTCCTATCACCATCCAAGAAATTAAGGGTAAGAGGCACAACAAAGCACATAGTGATCTTAAGAAATGATGCTCTTCAATTTCCTTTTTCAGATTAGTTTTCAGAAAAGAGTTGACTTTTTTTTTTATTATTACAGTGATGCCCAAGATTGACATGACCAACATTCCTCAAAAGATTGTGCATGTGCATCGTGGAAAGCCTATTGATCTCAACATCCCAATCAAGGCCAGGCCACTGCCTGTGTGCTCTTGGTTCTTTGGTGGTGTCAAGCTGAAGGACAGCCTTGATCGGATCAAGATTGACAGCAATGGAAAATACACCCGTCTCATGATCCGTGACACCACTATCAATGACACAGGAGACTACACCCTGGAGGTGAAGAACACCATTGGTGTTGCAACAGAGGTCATCAAGGTTATCATTCTTGGTATGAAGACATTCAGATTGATTAACTTAAAAAAACCTTAAGTTATTCTGTGAATTGAATTTGTATTTAATTACTTTGTGTTATTCAGACAAACCTGGTATCCCCGTTGGTCCAATGAAGTTTGAAGAGACAGATGGCGTCTCTGTGACCTTGAGCTGGCAACCTCCAGAGAAAGATGGTGGTGCTAATGTTAGTGGATATGTGGTAGAACAGCGTGAAGCCCACCGCCCTGGATGGAGTACCGTGTCTGAGTCTGTCACCAGACCATGCTTCAAGTTTACCAGACTGAGTGAGGAAACTGAGTATGTGTTCCGTGTTGCTGCCATGAACCGCTTTGGAGTTGGTGGCTTCCTGCAGTCTGAAGTTGTGGAGTGCAAGAGTCCCAAGAGTGAGTGTCATCTTGCAGATCTTGCATTACCAAAATATTATACAACAAAACAAATATTTTATTATATCCTACATATCTATTTTCTTTTGCAGCTATTCCTGGACCTCCCAGCAGACCCGAGGTGCTTGATGTCACACACGAGGGCATGACTCTGACATGGCAGCCACCAGAGGACAATGGTGGCTCTACCATCGCTGGCTATTTCATTGAGCGCAAGGAGGCTGGCTCTGACAGATGGATGAAGGTGAACAAAAACCCTGTCACCATGACAAGATACCGCTCATCTGGTCTCATTGAGGGCCTGGAGTATGAATATCGTATCACCGCCATCAACTCCAGAGGAGCAGGCAAGCCCAGCGAGAGCTCTGCCATCACTGTGGCAATGGATCCCATTGGTATGCATTTAAATAAAATATTATTTTATTCTTTGAGTTTTGTGTTTTAGCAAAATGAATATTTTACGGGGCATGTTTTTTTATCTTTGCAGAACCTCCTGGTCCACCACGAGAGCCCAAAGTCACAGACACCACAAGGACCTCTGTATCTCTGGCCTGGCTCCCACCAGCAGAGGAAGGTGGCTCTGTCATCACTGGTTACTTTATTGAGATGCAGAAAGTGGACCAGGTGGAATGGACCCTGTGCAACACCACTCCTACAAAGATGTGCGAGTACACACTCACTCACATGCCCCAGGGGGCAGAGTACAAGTTCAGAGTAATTTCTTGCAACGCTGGTGGCGCCGGAGAGCCTGCTGATGTTCCTGGAGTTGTTAAAGTCCAGGAGATGCTTGGTAAGTTTTCTGTATAAAATGATTGAGTTAATCAGACAACAGTGACCAGCCACCTTGAATCTAAATGATGACTTTACTAACATTGTCTGTTCTTCTCAGGCTATCCTGACTATGAGCTTGACCGTAAATACGAAGAGGGTTATGTGGTTCGCCAGGGCGGTGTGATCTGTCTATCTGTGCCTATCAAGGGTAAACCTATTCCTACATGCAAGTGGACCAAGGATGGACGGGACATCTCACACCGTGCTATGATTGCCACTCATGATGACATGACTGAGCTGGTCATTAAAGATGCTCACAAAGATGACACTGGAACTTATGACCTGGTGCTGGAGAACAAATGTGGCAGGAAAGCTGTCTATATCAAGGTAACACTTTCTAATATATTTGTAGTAATTTGTTTTCAACTTGTTTTGTTGTGTAGCTAAGCTGTGTAGTCAAGTAATCCAAAGTTCTTACCAACTGCAGAAACATTGT
>JAVQKD010068281.1:0-11375 GCA_036025635.1 Philypnodon grandiceps
CTGAAGAAGTCTGCTGGACTGGCAGATGAAAGCTTTTCAACAATCAAAACCTTGTCCAGATGACCTTTTTCAACTTTCAGAATGACCTCTACCTGGATGAATGACAACCTTCACCGTAGTCTCTACATATGTGTGAGAAAAATACACGGCCAAAACTCAATGGACTTTGTTTTTTTTTTTTACTGAAACCAACAAGTCTGTAGTTGTTCAAGACCTGACATGTTACTTTTTTACCTTTGATAGGGGTGATGAAGGTGGGGCACGGTTTGCCTTCTTTAGGTACGAGCGATCGACAAATCTTCTCCTTATCAAAGCATGAATAGTCCACTTTTATGGGTTGCGGTGGAAAAACCTGCAAATAATTTTAATAATTTTAATAATTTTTTTTCACCTTTATAATCAATAAGTACAGGGTACTTGTTAAAAAGAATGTACCTGTGTGTATCTGAGTGATGGATGGGCTCCTTGCACTGATGTTATGGCCAAAGGTAGACCCTCTAATCGCCATAACTTTCTACTTAAATCATCATAGGACTGCACCACCAATAAACTTTCCTCTTCACCAGTACTGGACATCTGTGACAAATAGTACATGTAAGTCCTTCCAGATAAAAAAGCAAAGGCTTTTTGTGTGATAATAAAGATGTTAACACCCCCTAGTGGTAGACATTTTCCTATCCAAAAAGTAAATATTCGTATTTTTTTTAGAACTAAAACTACGTTTAAATGCTTAATTACACTATGAAAATAGCTTAGCTAATCATTAACCCACGGATATCTTATAATCACTTGAGAGAAATTTACCTCGCGGCCCATTTTGATGACATCATCAACCATCGCCCCAACATATCGAACAGCAGATTGTGGGATATTCGCGTGCCTGTTACAAAAATAGACGATCAATTAATGAACGTAATAAATATATTTTCTCTGTAATGAATGTTTTTATTGGGTTTGAACAATGCACATATTTTAACTGATGCGGACAAATCCACGAACGCAAGTGGCCTATTCCTAAAAGATGATGATGAGACGCGCAGGAAGGAAGAGGAGCAGCTTCGTTTGGGAATACTTCAAACAAGTGGGTAACTATGTCCAATGCACGCTGTGTAACGCCACACTAAAGTACTGTGGCGGGGCAACGAGCACTATGATGAGCCACATGAGCAAGCATAAGCTGTTCACCAAACCGATAGTGAACAACGATGACGAGGAGGAGGATGAGGAGGAAGAAAAGCCAGTCATCTGTCAAATTGAACCCATCGACGAGGAGAGCAGCTCCAGTCAGATACTGACGCAGCCTTTGTTGTTGCCCCCCAGCTCCTCTACAGAGTGCTTTCCCGAAAACAGCGACAGAAAGCGTTTTAAACGGAGCTCTGTTTGGGACGTATTTGTCAGACAAGGCGACGAGGCGCACTGCACCTTGTGCGACACCAAGCTTAAATACAGAAGCAGTACAACCAGCATGATGTACCATATCAAAAACAAGCACATGGAGGCAATACCCCCTCATACAGAGGCCAATGAGCTCATCTGTAAGATGATAGAGAAGGACCTGCTTCCCGTGGGCATGGTTGATGGTGAAGGCTTTCGTGAGCTTCTATCCTTTACTGTACAGAATTATAAACTGCCTTCAGCTTTTGAGATCACGCGCCTCATTGAGGGGCATTTCCACGAGAAAGTAGAGGAACTCCAGGTACAACTGACCAAAGCGGACAAAGTGGCGTTAACTGTCGATTTTTGGACAGCTCTCCCGTCTCAGAGATATGTCACAGTATCTTGTTCGTTTATAACCGAGGACTGGCAGGGAAAGTGGATTGTACTACAGACAGAGAAGCTCCCATCTGACAGAGCCATTACTGCGGAGTGTGTCTCCAAGAGGCTGCTTAAGACTGTGGAGACATGGGGTCTCGCTGAAAAGGTTACAGTGTGTGTTCAGAACAGACTGGACATCTTACCAACACGTGACTGTGCTAAGATCACTTGGGAGTATGCTGCCTGTTTTGCCAGTACATTGCATTTAGCAGTAAATGATGGACTTACTGAAGATATACTTTGTGTCATAACAGCTGCAGGTAAACTTGTTAGGCACTTCAACAGCAACTCACTGGCTAATGAAGCTTTGCAGCAAAAACAGGTTCAGATGTGCTTGCGACAGCTCAACCTGATCCAGTCGAACAAAACTAGATGGGACACCATCTGTGACATGCTTGAAAGTCTGCTCGAGCAGAGGTGGGCCATTAAGGCTGTGCTCTCAGACCGCACTGTGTTCAAAAGACAGGAAGCCCAGGCCTTGGAGATTGAAGATGATTACTGGCAAATTATTGAAAACTTCACTCCCGTTTTGGCAACACTAAAGTGGGCAACAACTGCTGTATCAGCCGAGACCGATGTTTCTATTTCAAATATTTATCCAATCGCCATGAGCCTCATACAGGTGCACCTTCTGCCAAAAGAGAATGATTTTGAACAAGTGGCTGCATTCAAGCTAAAAGTTCAGACTTCACTGAGAAAACGTATGGAGGTAGGCATCAACCAGCTTTGCCTCTGATTATTTGTCTACACATACAATTCATCTTTCTTTTCGTTTACAGGTTGACTCGACTGATCTCGCTTCTAAACCTGCCTTGATTTCTTCTATGCTTGACCCTCGCCACAAACACCTCAGCTTCTTGCCTCCATCGGGCAGACTGGCTGCGAAAGTGAAGCTGCATGAACTGGTGTTAAAGTTGGATGTAAAAAGTCAAAAAGTGAGAACCAAAGAAGAAGAGCAGCAGGTTTCAGTTACGCCTGACATTAACCCAGGAACCTCACACAATGACATGAAAAGTGACCGAAAAAACACTATGATGTTGCTGCTTGGAGATAACTACAGTTCCCCCGATGCTACTGATTCTGAAGCTCAAGTAGATTACTATTTGAGAGACATTGCGCCATCTTTGGACATCAACCCTCTGGACTGGTGGAGAATTAATGAATCACGTTTTCCCAAGTTGGCTACTCTGGCACGTCACTTTCTGTGTGTGCCTGGAGTATCACTGCCTTTGTCGTCTGAAAATGGACAAAGATTTGCAACAATGCGAACGAGGCTGGACCCCGAGCATGTTAATATGTTGATCTTTTTAAACAGAAATAAGTGATGCACTAAGCCAGTGGTTCTTCATTTCATACAAAGTATCACCTCAGAATATTTCTCTTCCCAGGTGCCATTATATTGGGCTAAAATAAGACTAAATCAGATGTCTGTATCTGGATATAATCCGGTCTATAGATTAAATACAGTCGTCCCAGGCCCCTCCTGATAAGTACCTCTAAAAAGAACCCTCCAGAAGTGCCCATTTTCACTACATGAAACAGATATCACATGCAATTTGAGGATTATACATTTTTAGATAAGTGTCCGTTTAAGTAAACCTCTGTGTATAAGTAAAGAATCAATACATACAGCTGTAAGAGGTGTGTGACAATCTGTTTGGGTACTAGTCTTTTCTGGTACATGCTCTCTCCATCCCACACCACGGCTTCTGTGATGGCACCATCCTGGAAGCGACGCAGCTCAGAGCGAGAGCCCCAGAGCTGGCGAAACTCGGCAGCCTAAAAGACCAGGTGTCACTTGTATGCTGCTGTACAATAAGGACACATTTTGACAATATAAGATAACACTAACCATAGAGCTGTCTGCAGATGGACCTCTTTCCAGGACAGAGGATGCCAGTTCTGGCCTCAGCAGCAAGCCAAAGGACAGAGGCGGCTGGTCTTTATATTTTAGTGCTTCATTGTGTACAGACCACTATGACGACACAAAGTCAAAGCATTTAGTACATGTATAAAAATTATTTTCCACACTGTAACTGCATTTCAGTTACTCGCTTTTCCTACAATTTGCTTCTTTTTTTTTGTCCTCACCACTACATAGATTTTTTTGCCTACCTCAGGGTCAGGAGCCAGGGAGTGAGTCAAAAGGACAATTCTCTGACCCAGTCCTTGCTGAAGTAGTGATAAAATATAAGGAAGAGAAGCATGTATTTATTTTCCACTGTAGTCCATTAACTTATTAAGCAGGTTCAGCTTCTTACAGCTCGACTGAAGCTTTACCAGCTCACATAATCTGTAAAAAGAAAAGTGTTAGTCTTCATACTGTTAAACCTTGTGTATTAACTTTGTTACATGCTCTAGCTTTATACATTGATTAACACTACACAATAAGTGAATAAAGACTCACTGAAAGACATGGTCACTTGTCCTCAACATTGGTTTCGGTGTCATTAGGAGGCTCTGAAATCCATCGACCGTAGCATTATCCCAAAACTGCATTGAAACTGAAGCCTCGTGCTGCAACTGTAAAATAAAAAGGAGGTTACGAATATGATTAAGATGTATTCAAAACAATTTTTTTTTTTATTGGTAATACCTGTTTGTAGGTACAAGCGGTCATCTCAGCACACAAGTTAAGGTGCCCTGATGGATCAACAAAGACGACCTGAAACGCACTGTGGAAGTCTGCAAGTGATGGCTTTAAGACAAAAAACATTACAATGGATGTCATTGTTATTTACATTTATTTTTATATTTATAATGAGCACTTACAGCTGTGGAATCAGGATCTCTTGCAAGGCTAATTCCATTTATTGACAAGTCTGTGGATGCTGCAGGTAAGAAATAAAAATCCTAAAACATCTGTAAACATTGGCATAATACATAGATTTTGAATTATACTATACCGAGAAAGTTCAAGGTGTTTCGAAGTAACTGATAAGCAGTCATGCCATTACTGATTCTGTGAGTGGTCAGCAAATAGGCCAAAAGCATTGATGCCAGAAATCCATTGAAACATCCAGGACCCTTCAAGAAGATAAGATTTTACAGTAAAATAAACAATTGCATTAATAAAATAAGACAATGGGGAAATGCATAAGGCCCGAGTAGGATTTGAACCAACAATGTTTTCACTGGTAGGCTAAGTAACATGCCTCTACAACGCAGAGGACTTCCAGTACACGACCAACATAATATACTATCTGGACGAGTACCTGGTCAAGTTCTCTCTGACGAAGCCACACTTTAAGTAATGCCACAGCATCTGCAAAAGCTGAGCACTGAGATCGAATGGCAGACAGAAACTGAAAGTGAGCCCTGAGGAGTAGATCCCCAAGAAGTGTGCTGTTGTAATGTGGTGTTGGAGGCTCACTTGGTTCTGCAATCAAATCAAACAAAATACAGAAATACAAAAATATGACACACACATACTTCATACTTCACACACTTTTTTTCATACCAGGTAGAGGGAGCCCAGTGTACCACTCTGTTCTGATGTTATTTCTCTGAGGATGGAAACGACTTGGTTTAAAGAATCCAGGAGGTGGGCAGGCATGAATACGCACGCTGAAGCTGGACGTGTCTTTGCCTGTAGAAAAAATAACTGTTACATTCCAATACCAACAAGCATTAATTAATATTAAATTGTATTGTGTTTTAATGACAACATTTTAACATCATCAAACCTGGCGGCCTCAGTAGTAAGACAGGGCGTAGACGGTTTCCATGGAGACAGGAGTAATGCAGGGCCCCAATGTCAGCAGAAGATTGGAGGTGCTGAGCCAGGCCTGCCAGATACAGAGCCCTTTTTCTGGGATACCTTTGATTCAGACCATCTTTTTCTTGGAGGACATCCTAAAATAATGTTTCATAATTTCAGGGAAGAATTACAACTACTAAGCACAACATGCTTATGCATTATGTAGTAAGTTGTGTTACTGTTAAACATGGGGCTTACAGCGGGGATTGTAACAGCAAGGTCAACCATGACATGTGGTTTTGTACAGGTTCCAAGTGGATAGCTGCCAATCAGATCAACAGAAGCTGGAGGTTCCATGTGAAACTTGCCCTTGGTTGTTTGAGGAACAAAAAGGAAGGGAACCTTAATAGTTCCAGTCAACCATGACAGGTCACCAACCTGAAATAGACAGGAAATTAAATGAAAATATACGTACAACACTTCTATAATGTACTAAAAAACAAGCTCCCATCGACATACATCAACTTTCTCTGTTTTTGGCACAGTTTGGAGAAGCTTGGTGACCATCTGTATGAAAGAATCGATTTGTTGCTTTCTTCGTTCACTTAAGAAGACTTCCTTTAACAGCTCCTCCATCTGGCAATAAAGATTATGGATAATAAGTTACTCTTAGTGGATAACAATAGTGGCAGTTTCTCTGGGTTTGCTCCTGTATCATCAAAGGTTACCTGCATTTTCAGCAAACTACAATGGAACAGGCTCTCTGCTTCTTTGAGCCGTTTCAGTTCCTCTGCAGTAGGAGGTCTGTACAGGTCACTTCTGGACATCTTCACAGGATGATACTTCAGCTCCTCGCCTGCAGCAGCATCTTCAGGTGCACTTCTTTTGGCCTTTGTTGGAGCATCGTTGTCTTCTTCCCCCGCATCGTGGATTGAGTCTGGTGGAATTGCCTGAGTAACAGAAGGTCAAAAAGGTATGTTTACAGTCAGTGTTTTTGCACCCATGACTGTACCGCATGGTTGTTTTATTGTTACCAAAAAATACAAAATAAACAAAGTAACAGGAATAAATTCAATTCTTTCTCCTCCAAGTGTCATTTAGGTAATTTCCAGATTTAAGTTGGGTCCTGGTTTAGACCAAATGTGATCCTAGATGTTGTCAGATTTGCACGAGATGAATCAAAACAATATGCTGAAAACAACATACAACTCCCATTGTAATTTTATGGTCTGAACAATTCAAGTAGAATGATTTTGACCTTTTCTTGGAACACAATTTTCAGAAATTCTCTGTAGGCCTAACCTGGGTTCACTTTGCACACACAACATATACTCATGCCATAAAATAAACCCTTGCATAGCCTATGATACGCTGTCAGATCCTTTAACACATGTACAGTCTTACCTCGGTTGAGCCTGTGACTATTTGTTTCTTCTTCATGTTGAGACAGTAAAAATAATTCAGATTATTCCAATTTACAGGACGTTTTCATTTGCACAAGTTTCATGTGTGGAGCTCGCACACGCGGAACAGGGTCACACAACCCTGTTACCAGCAAAGATGGTCGCTGATTGGTCTGGGAGCGGCAGGGTTCATGTGATTGGCTATCAACACCATTACGTCTTCAGTGTTAGGTTGCACCACAGTCATACACAAATACAACCAACGCCATCTAGTGTCTACTTTATGTTTTACTATGTATTTTCAGGTAATGAACACAACTTTATCCCTAACTTTCACTTTTAAGTGTGCTTAGTTTGAATTATAACAACCATCAGAATAATCCCAAATCCTCCGATATAACCATACAAAATATCTCCAGATAAAAAGATGAAAAGTTACAGCAAAATACTCTGATTGGCTCAGACAGTTGCTTAGCAACCCTGCCCCTTCGTGGACTCTACATAGAGCGTCTTCATGCTGAAGCAGGTAATCCTGTGGCTAAAGCTGGTCGTCGTTCAACTCTTGGTAAATAAAGACTGTAACTAGACGGAGGATGTTCATATATTATTCGTAGTACAGTTCGGAGTGTGTGCTGTTGCACAGTAACGTAGCATTGTTGTGTGGCTAACTCTGTGGCTAGCAAACCTTTGCAACTGTGTTTACTGATTACAGCTAGCTTACTAATCTGTAAAATAACCATCGTCTTTGGTTTGAATTGATAAAATCTTATGAACGGATAATTGTACTGAGTAAACAAAAGCCTGCCCGATGTTTCACAAAGAAAAGAGCATCCAAATAAAAACCAGCGCATCTGCGCTGTACAATAACCTCAGTGTGTTGCGCATTGCTCCACGAAAACTCACCTACTTCACAGCGGTCCATGCAAATGTTGTGAATATGGTGAGTGCATCCTGGGACGGACTGAACTATTCCCATCGTCAGCTTCAATCCAAGGAGCCCAATGTGGCCACGAGCACTTCACTCATTATGCAGGTCAGTTGTGGGCAAATTAATCTCTTACATTATTACCATATTTTGCATTACTGTTAATTATTGTTGCAGGCCTCTTTTTGTGTTTTGCCTTCTCGCGAGTTGCTAGTGGTGACCTCCCAGAAAGGCATTCAGGTAATATCGTGAAACTCTTGTACAGTATTTCTTTTTTATTTATTAAAGGTGGAGGGCTTTCTAGACAATCATATAATTTCAGATGTATGAATCTGATGGCTCCATTATGGTATACTGGCATGCTTTGGACACCCCAGAAACACCAACAGGTAAACAGAAACACGTACATTAAAACCTGTTGTTATTATGATGGTGCTGACAAAACACTTTCTGTGAAAGCCCAGGCAGTGTTTGCTCGAGGAATATCGGCCGTATGGGACAATTACATATGTGTGGGTAAGTATTAATAAATGACTAAGAGATACAGTAAAAGTAATTAAATAGCTTTACCCCTCTCCAGGTGTGTCATCGGGTTCAATATTAGTGTTTGATATTCCCAGTAAAGGCAGTAACATCACTTTGTCTGAAGTCCTGGAGGAGCATAAAGAGCCTATCACTGACATGGCATCAGAGTGCTCCAGTAGCCAGGTAAGCCTCACTTATCTAGATTTATGTATATAATTCTCCTCCACTTTTTCTATGTTTACTGTATACTGGAACGCTGACTGTTTTCTCTCTCCAGGAGTGCATCGCTGATATGGTTAGTGCAGATGATGGAGGCAATCTTTGTGTGTGGAAATCTGGGGAGGAGTTTAATTTACTCAACAAGATACCTGGTTTTGAGTAAGTAGACAAAATTATATTATTTAGCATTATAATTACAGTTTCATAAAGACATACAGTGTTCCACAAAAGCAAAGTACTTAATGGTCTTGTCTTCCTTCTTTCAGTATGACCTGCTCCTCTGTGAAGCTGTGGAAAGGTACAGTGGCGGCTGGATACGGTACAGGTCAAATCCGTATGTATGAGGCTGTGACAGGAATCCTGCATGTGGAGATCAATGCCCACGCTCGCTGGATTTACTCTCTGGACATTGCTCCTTTTTCTGGCCTGGTAAATTGTGCACCATTGTCTTATTTATAAGTTTCTAAGTTATACATTGAGATGATCCCTATGCTCTACAGCTATTGTCTGCTGCTGAAGATTCTCTAGTTCGAGTGTGGCACTTGTCTTTAACCCCGGAAACCAACAGTGTGGAGGTAATGTCTCTTTTCACAATATTTAGTCTTATTATTGATTAATTAAGTTTAGTATTCTGTTGTTTCCTGTTAGGTGGCTCATTTACACAATGAATGCGTGACCGACATACAAATCTGTGGCGCCAGGTTCTGCGATGATGATGGCTATGCCTTTGCAGTTACAGGTTATGACCTCAGTGAGATTATCCGCTACACACAGACATGAAATGGGTTGTTATTGTATAATTATTGTATCTTGGACTGACTTATTTGATCGTGAAAGTGTTGTAAAGGGATAGCCAAAGTGAAAGATTCCCCACTGTGAATCTGAATAAGGCAGAGCATCTTTGATTCATTACTTCATTATACATAGATGTACAGTTTCATAAATTAATGTTGTTACATATGTCTACTTGTTTACAGCTATGTCGTTTCAAACAATAAAAACAAGACAATATTCGATGCTACAGTAGTTCTATGTATTTAACATGTATTGTACACATTATTACCACAAGAGGGCGCAATTTGTGAAGGTTTTGTTGCCAGAACACAGTCAGTCCATAGTAGGTTTACTTCGGGGCAGGGTGGAGGTGGAGGAGCCAAACATGTTTGGACTGTACATAATGTAAAATGGATAACCATGTAAAAGAAAGAAATTGTGCTGGTTGTTGCGTGTGGTGTGCGTATAAAGGAACACAAAGAACTGTATAACATTCAGATACAGATGTGAATTCTTGGAAAACTATCTTGACTGTAAAACTCCCAACTAAGCAAATGTAGAAAATGTCATTATCATTGTAGGTCATATGAGTTTGTAGTTCACCCGAAACAGCTAAGTATCAGTGTAATCCTGCTCAACTGTGACAAGATAAGGCAATACAGGTCAGTGAGGCATTGTGTGGTGTTTATCAGTGTAAGGGCTAAGCATGTATTAAATCCCCCAGTTCCAGGCCTTTCTGGTTTGCAGTCAACACTGATCACATAACATCATCTGACAGAGCTGTTTTGAGCCCACACACATGACATGACGGTTATATAATATGATTTTGGTAGGTACTGATGTTATGCTATGCTCATGGTCAGTGAGTGACATGAAACATTTTCTCATTCAAAATGTGTTATTTCTATTATGTTTGGCCTTGCTTCAGGGGTGGCGTGGGCGATGCTAACTGGAGTGTACTTTATTTAGTTATATAGTTTGATTTTATTTATCATATTTTTAGATTTTTATTTGTCAATGTTTGTTCAAGCTTGTTATGAAAAAAATCATTCATCTTCTTTCTCTTTTCCCATTATGGTTTGCATGAGATTGGAGCCTATCTCAGCAACTGGGCCTTGTGCAGGTTACACACTGGACAGTGCCCAGTTAGTTGCTGGGCTAATACAGAGGCATATACGGACAGACATTCACGCTCATTCATTGGGGGCAATTTAGATTAACTAATTTAAAAAAACATGCAACTCTTCGCTTGCCCGAGGATAAAACCCTTCTTCTTGGGAAGAAAGCTGGTCCCGATATTGACAATAGATAGTTAGTTATGTTTACAGAGGCCATTAAAGGCATACGACTCACACAAACTAGGAAATTTATTTGATCGTGTGACAGATAATGTGCCTTTACCTAGCTTAAGTAATTACTGAAACCCAGTTTGACCAAACTTGGAGAATGAGGAAACATGTGTGTGTTTGTTTAGACAGCCGTTATGGTTTATATACACCTGCTTGATAATTTTTTATGGCTAGGGAGCAATTTATCCTCAGCCTGTGCGGTCTGGTGACAGTTGAAGCCTGCTGGGACTGAGCCTCGGCCAAGTGGGATAAGGACTGTGAGCTCTATATGGTCTGTTGCCACACGGAGACCAAATTTGTGAGTTGGAAAGAGACCAGCTTTATAAGACACCTTGCATAAATAGATCTTGTACCTAAAATAAACAAACTACCATCAGACAGTCCTAGATAACAACACTGTTCACGGATGTGCAAAAAATATGGTGTCAATGCAGTCTGACCAAATAAGTGAAAATGTTTACAGGTGAAACTGTTCACACCAAGTACTACTTTTCAAAATGTTTGTCTTACCAGTAACATTTTATTTGACTGAAATAAGAGGCCTAAAGCTGGTCCTGCAGACGTCTAAACATAGGAATTAACAAGTACTAGGTCAGGTTTACTCCAGATCTAAACCAAATCCTAACCCAAATGTACTTAATAAAGTCTAACCCAGGTTGAAATCA
>JAVQKD010068349.1:0-11087 GCA_036025635.1 Philypnodon grandiceps
GGATTATTGCATTAAACTATGGGCTCTTAGTAAAGGTTTATCATGATGTAACTTTGACAAAGCTTTACACAGTAATGCTAATTGTCAGATTTTTGTATTTAATGACACTAGACTGGCAAAGGGTCTTTTGTATGATGTCAGCATACAGTGTTGCAAATAGTATAAGAGGATTATAGTGTCCAATTAAACAAAGCCTTAAAGCCCATATGGCACCAAGAGCTTCCATGTCATATGTGTCATTATCAACATCTGCAGCAGTGTCTGTCAGGGTGTGATGCTGAAGGGTGGAGTCGCCTCAACACACCCCTTCCACGCTCTTGAATGTTCATCGCAAAATCCTTGTCTCCAGCACGAGTTGTAACATAAATAAAAACACAATTATTTCCAACAATGAAACTAAATATTTTTAGTTCATCAACTCACCCACTGACACCTCCTGAGCGAAGGCGAGAGAGATAAGGAACAATGGAAGCCCCACAGTCAGAAACGTGACTATTTTGTCCACGGCTAGCTCCAGACGCACCCCTTTGTACTTGTTACTTTGTCCTTCTGTTGGATCCTTCAACAAGAAGTCGCTAAAAACATATTCGGTGGCAACATGCGCAATCGCCATGATACACTGGAACAAAAAGCCGGCTTTTATCTAAACGATAAAAGGATCAATCGCAGCTTGTTTTATTTAACCAAAGCCTAGCGTTGTCTAAGATATTTCAGGCTATAGTTCATAAAATAGCAGGATCCTACACAGACTGGTAAACAATGAGTCTATCTTCATTGACAAAGGGGACTGACGGTAAAGCTCCTGTCCCGTCTGTCTCAGAGCAGAGGCAACAGGGAGGAGGGAGGGGGGAGGGGGAGGGGGGGGGGTGCAGGCTCCGTGCTAGCCACGAGGGGCCGTTATTGTGCAGGTTTAAAGCGCCAAAACAAGTGCATCTTTTTTTATGCTCGACTAAAATTAAAACATAGCCTATGTTGTACATTCTGATATTTTAATATGGTAGAAATAATAATGAATTCAAGATTGGGATTAGGATTTATCTAAATTAAAGTGTCGTTGTTATGATCACTCTGACACGCAATTTACACAATGATATTATGACATCGGTTTATTAAAGCCTACGTTTTATTAATCGTTGTACTGCTGTAGAAGTAGGTTATTTGTAAAATAATTTTAAAAAATAAAATATAAAAAGCAGTTAGGCTATATTTACGACAGCTGCGTCTCCTTTGCGACAGTGAGCAGGTTACAAAAAGATCCGTGTTACCTGGGAGACAAACAGAGGGGAACAGTCCGAGGGGAGATGTAAAGACGCGTATTGCCCACCCAGGTAACAAAATAATTACGTCCTCATTCAGTATCTCCTGCAAAACGTAATTTTGGGTAACAGTAAATACATTTTAAAGTCTGTATACCAAGCTAACGGCTAGTGTCTATGGTTAGCTCTAGCAAAACAAACAGTAGCCCATTTGGATGC
This sequence comes from Philypnodon grandiceps, assembly GCA_036025635.1. Classification (NCBI taxonomy): domain Eukaryota; kingdom Metazoa; phylum Chordata; class Actinopteri; order Gobiiformes; family Eleotridae; genus Philypnodon; species Philypnodon grandiceps. Next base: position 1,476 of record JAVQKD010068349.1, read on the forward strand.
GGTAAATGTCAGCCAGCTCAGTTTTCACAAAAGCTAAGATAAGAAAAGTAAACCACAGCGAGTTAATGTTATGTAATCGAAGTAGCGAATGGACTCGTTTTACCCCGCCAAAAAGGAACCAAGGTAGTAGCCACTTGGCTGCTAAGTTGTTTTCTTCTGCGCTGGGCCACTCCGAGTTCTTCTAGCGTCAAAAAGTCAACCGGCACTAAAAGAATTTTAACTAAACGTGTTTGTGATAGTTTAAATAAGGGACACCCTTTCAGATACATATTTGAGATTACTTGCGTATTTACCGCGAAAATCGATCGTGATTATTTTGCAAGGAAACCGAAACAAAACACCACCGTGTGATGAAAGAAAACCGTAATGATTTGGACCATTACGTACCAGCTCAGTCATGTTTATATGGGTACATGTACAAAAAGTATATGCTGACTGAGTTACGATTCTTTGTAAAGGAAAGCATGAGAGAGAAGAGGAATGACTGTGAGGTGAAGGACTTTTCTGGGACGTATGATGGAAGGATGGAAGGAGAGATCCATGTGCAGCTCTAGGCCGTTCCCATGGCTCGGTCCCACAAAAACGGAAGCTTCAACACTGCTCTGGAAACTCAAAGACTGTTTTTCCAACAATGCAACAACAGCTCCTACCCACTCAGATAAAGAAGTGAGCATTTACCTCTTCTAAGATGAGACTGCATTGTGTCTTTTCCAAATTTCACAAGTTAGGGTTGTGTGAAGCATTTACTTTTGGTGAAAATTGGTGAAAAAAGATGAGTTATGATATCAACCACCTGCGTGTCATTGACTAATCAAATTATTGTTTAGGACACACATAAATATGACCATGACGTTGTGTCTTGATACAGATACAGCCTCGCTCAGATAAAAGATGAGTCAAAACAGCAACGTTAAGGAAAAGTGACTTAACCGAACAAGAAAGTGCACCCCCGTTCCATAAGGATTGTCACTGCGAATGATTCCTACATGTGTAATGTTTGGTCTACTTTGTATTGTTAAAAGTAACATGTAAAAAATACTTAAATTAAAATACATTGTGTGTATTCATGTAGCCTTTCAAGAGATCACACTGTTAAGTGCTAAAACTTTATTTCTGAGATTATTATTCTTCTGGCCATTTTCATGATCTGTTATCTTTTCTGTTTCAGAGCAGTTACATGGATGGCAGAACGCCTGTGCTGGACCTTAAAGATGTCCCTCCTCCACCTGCTCCTCCACACAGTAGCTCCTCTCAGACACAGCAGTGCTTCTCTCTCGCTCCTCTCCCCATGCCGCCTCCCCCATGCTTACCTCCACTTCCTCAGCCTCCACAAGAATCTCATCAACAACAGCCAGCCCCACCACCACACCAACGACAAGAGGGGGCTAGCCCCAAAGTAAGCGCTGGTTCCTACTGTGACTTTTGCAGCACAGAGGGCTATAACACTTTAGGTGGTGGAGCTGGTGTTAGCAGTAGTAGCAGTGTTGCAAGTGCCATGTCTCTTTATATGACTTCAAGCACTTTGGGAGCACCCAGCACCAACAGCCATCTTTGCAGTTCTGGGCCTTGTTCTGTAGCTTCATCTGTTCAGTTTAAACACAATGTGAGCCGTGGAAGCCGGTCAGAACCTGCTCCATTGCCGAGTCTTGGTTACACGTCCCAGCTACCATCCTCTGTTGCTACCTCACAACCTGTATCATCACACCTATGTGGGCCCTGCTGTTCAGGATTACTCCACTCCTATCCAATGCTACCTGTCTCATGCAGCCACCCAAACCCCTTTTCCTCTACAGCTCCTTCAGTCTCCTCTCTTCCCTCTTCTTTATATGCACCTTTGCATGGCTCTTGTTTGGCCTCTTCTGGCTACTACCCCTGTGGTGTGGACTGCAGCCCATTGACCAGGAGATCCCAAAGAAGCACAACACTTGGTGCTCATTCAACCACCACTGTAACCACCACATCCACTTTATCACAATACTCTAATCCTATGCACCTTAATTTAGAGCGCACGGTTTGTTCCAGGGGGGCACACTACTGCCAGGAGTGCTTCTTAAAGGTTGGTCGTTTTTTTAATCTTTAGTTTAGCACAAAATTGGCATGAAATTATTATATCACTATTAGCAGTAATACCAATAATGGGGCATACAAAGTTGTATATACTTTTTTATGACTTTTTTTAAATTTATCAAGCCTGGAATGTATCATTACTGTTATTGGCCAGGGTTTTTTTGACATGCACAGCCACAATCTTTATTAGGGAGGGAAGGAGATTAAGTATTGGTAAACAATTTCTTTTGTCTTCTGTCTGTTGTTTTGTTTTCAGCCCATGAACGGTGTATCTGAATCAGCAGACATTTGGCCTAATGTTCCTGTTCCTCGGACTGCTCCCATCCCCATCTGTAATGGCTGTGGTTCCTCTTCTGACAGTTTGATGCTTATGCCGCCAACAACCCTCAGCAAAACTGGACAAAAATATGGTTAGTAGCAATCTAAATGTGTATGTTTTCTTTGTGAAAATGATAACTACTTGTGTATATTTAGTAGCTACGTTTTTTTTTTTGCAGGTTCTCCAGAAAGTGGTGGTCCAGAAAATATCCCTCCCGTCGGAGTATTTTGGGACATTGAAAACTGCAGCGTACCCAGTGGGCGCTCTGCTGCTGCTGTAGTTGAGCGAATCCGTGACCGCTTCTTCCAGGGCCACCGCGAGGCTGAGTTCATGTGTGTGTGTGACATCAGTAAAGAAAATAAGTCTGTCATCCAAGAACTCAACAACTGCCAGGTACCATTTACAAACTATGTCACCCACCCAAAGTTTTAACAACATCTTTTTATTTATCTGTTTATCTTTCATTTACCAGGTAACTGTTGCCCATATTAATGCTACAGCCAAGAATGCTGCTGATGACAAGCTTCGTCAAAGTCTGCGTCGCTTTGCTGAGACCCACACTGCTCCTGCTACTGTTGTATTAGTCTCCTGTAAGTAGCTTGTAAACTGTTAAACACTGTTAAGTGCTAAAACTTTATTTCTGAGATTATTATTCTTTTAACAGCGGATGTAAACTTTGCCAGTGAGCTGAGTGATCTTCGTCATCGCCATGGTTTCCAGGTGATCCTCCTCCACGGTAATCACACCTCGCCCGCTCTACTGCAGCACGCTCACCGTCATGTAGCCTTTCAAGAGATCACTGCCGATTTGCCTCCACGAATGCTTAATGCACAGGTATGCCTTAAGAAATTCATATTTGATAAATTAGTAATTGAAAAAATAAGCTCTGGTTGTTGTGGATAGTGTACTGAAAAAAGGAAGGTAGTTAGATGGCAGGAAAGGGTGGCAGTCTGATGTGTAGTAGATGTTATAATATTATTAAATATGTCTTTATCTGTATGACGTTGGTCCATTCTTGTTCTGTTAAGAGTATTCCTAAGTGTACATCATACAAACCAGACAGGCGTTTTTCCCCTCCTTCAGCCCAGTTTCAACCTCCTCTATGTGCACAACCTTCCCATCAACTGTGACAAGAGTCTACGCAACGCTGTGAAACTAAGGCTCCGCCGTTTGTCCGACAACTGTGGTGGCAAGGTCCTGGGTATGTCTCATGGTACGGCAGTGCTGCGTTTCGGCAGCACTGAAGCAGCCTTACGTGCCCGTAAGCGAATGGAAAATGAGGATGTGTATGGCCATCGCATCAGCCTGTCCTTCTCCCCACGGCCCAGAGACGATGCCAGTCCTGAGCACGAGCTTCGGTCTTACTCCCATCGCTTCCCTCACACTCTGCCCCAGCCCTTCCCAATCCCAGGCACCATGTTTACCACAGCCCCATCCTTTACCCCCATGTCTTTTCTACCCCTGGACAAAGCCAGGTCGCCCAGAAGGCCGCGCCGAGCCACCCGCCCGGTGCCAGAGCGGCCCTACAGCCCCAGGAGAGGGTGCAGTGGGCCTCCCCATGGTGCTCCATTCAAACCCCTTCAGGTCAGCCGACTCGCCAGTGCCTGCTTCCCCTTCAGCTTCATTGCGCTCTGTCCTTGTCTAGGCTGCTGTTCAAAGTAGCCTCTCTTTCATGCCAAATGTCTTACTAATAACTGCTTTGACTAACCGCTTGTAGCTGTTAAGCTTCATTGTCTGCCTGATCTCTGCCTGTGCTTGCATGTAGCTTCAGTAGGCTTTGTGTGTCTTACTGTCCTTCATGATGTTTATTTTGCTTAGATCATTGCTTAAATTAGCTTTTTTTGTTCTGTTTGTTCACATTTTGGCATGTCTTCATTTACATTATGAGAAGAAACTGTACTTTGGTATTTTCCATATTATTCACCAGAGAGTGAGTAAATATTCAGAGTCTTGTTTTACCAAAGTAACCAAAATAACAACTTTGTTGGCTGAGCAGCAGTGTAGAAAGCTGATGCATGTTGCCCACCTAATATCATATACCAATCGTATGCCAGATGTACAAACATTGATTGACCAGCTTCCTCTCTGATTCAGGAGGTGTGCAGTGTTGACAGTAAGTCTAAAACGTATCTGGACAAAGGACGTGCTGCTTCTTCCTCCCCTCACAGTAATGAGCCAGGAACCCTGGATCAACTCGCCAAACCCGGTCTCACTGGAGAATCTACCTACAGAAGGAGGTATAGACCTATACATTGGCTGTAACTATGTAGTTTAGTTGCATACATTTGAACATGCGTTTTATTTTGTGCAGTCGAGAGGATTCGAATCTTCAAAGCACAAATGAATCCTCGGTAGAACAAGTAGAGAGGAGCTTGGGTGAATTTCAGATTAGCACACCCTCGGCTTTCAGCAAGTTGAACCTGCAGAGGAGCTTCAGTCCTCTTTCACAGGGCTCATGGTCTTCAAGGTGAATGTCAAAGTGAATTCATTACGTGTTGGAGGATGATTTGCTGCTAACGTTACACGATGTCTCACTTTTCAAATAAAGGAGTGCTTCACCCTGTTTGTCGAGTCGATCCTCGCCCTTACTTGCTGCCCCTCGTAGTCCTTGTCCTGAAGCATCTTCTGAGCCTTTCTCAGATGGAGCTGAGGTCCAAGTGGCCAACCTGGACTACAGGATGTCCCGCAAGGATCTACAGCAGACGCTCCAGGACAACTTCTCTAGATATGGGCAGGTTTGTTCCTCAATGTAGCTGTAATATCTTTGACAGAGTTCGTATTTTTGTGTTTAGAAATGTCTTTAATCAATCTTGTCTTTGACTTTTAGGTGAAGACTGTGGAGCTGAGTCCTCACACTGACTATCAGTTGAAAGCCACAGTTCAGATGGCATCTCTACAGCAGGCAATCAGCGCAGTAAGTGGGCTGCACCGGTATAAAATTGGAGGCAAGCGCATTCAAGTGTCTCTGGTCACTGGAGGCAGCAATAAATCCCTCAATATGCTCAGGTAAAAGTATAGGGATGAAAATGTATCTGATAATTCTAGTACAAGTTGTCTTTGAACAGTGATTGTAATCTTTCTATTGCACAGCACTGAGATCATAAGTATTCTTCAGGATGCACCTGCCAATTGCCTTCCACTCTTCAAATTCACAGAAATCTATGAGAAAAAGTAAACTGTACTTTTCTTTTTACTAGTTTCATGCCATTTCAAGTCCATACAAAGCACCTATGTTCTCATCTTTTCATCTCAGATACTCTCGAAAGCTGATGGTTGGAGATCTTTACAGGCTGCCTGAAGTGGTGGCAGTGCGAGAGCAGGGAGGATCACGTCTGGTTTGCCTTCTTCACAGCAGCCAAATCCGCCAGAGCCCACTGGGCTCATCCCAGTCTCAGGAAGGTTCCTCTTCAGCAAACGGCAGCCCAGTGGTCTTTGAGGAGCTGGAGTATCATGAACCCATCTGCAGACAGCACTTTACACAACAGGACTTTAGGTTATTTTTGTATATTTTCTCCATTTTGCAATAACATATTAAACATTCTGTTACGTTTGTAGTTTACATGTTAACTGATATTTTTTTGGCCAATTTGTAGCGAGGCAGACTTTGATCCTGACGCCTATAAAATCCCATTCGTTGCAATGTCCCTGAGTACTTTGACGTCTGAAATCCACAGTTTGTTGCAGTCACATGAGGGCACCCTTCCACTGCTCAGGTAGACTATAAATGCATCTGTGTGTAAGAAAGTAATAAAAGGTTTGTGTTCACAATGCTTAATGTATGTTATGTTTTGCAGTTTCCCAGATTGCTATTCTGCAAAATTCAACTCCTTGCAGTTGGGAAATGAGACACTGGAGGGTGCTGTCCCTTTGGAGCACCTCATTACTTGTGTACCCAGTATCACAATAGTCACTGCTCAGAACGGCTTCAAAATCATCAAGTGGCTCCACAATAAGCCACCCACACCCAACTCTGGTAAATGCTATTTTACTTTTACATAAATTTAGCTACATGTACGATACACAACTGTATGTTTACACCACTGTCATCATGATGAAGAGCCCTGGATACAGCGCTGCAAGAGTCCAGTGGGCAACCCGCAGCTCATTCAATTCAGCCGTGAGATCATTGACCTTTTAAAGAGTCAGCCGTCCTGTATCATGCCCATTAGCAAGTTCATCCCCTCGTACCACCATCACTTTGCAAAACAGTGCCGTGTCTCTGACTACGGCTACTCCAAACTCTTGGAGCTGTTGGAGGCAGTGCCACACGTGCTGCAGGTACAACATCCTTTCATTGGATTTACATAAAATGTACAATGTATCAAAATTGTAATTTTATGTCCTTAGATTTTGGGCATGGGTACAAAGAGACTCCTGACTTTAACCCATCGTGCTCAAGTGAAACGCTTTACCCAGGACCTGCTTAAACTGCTAAAGTTTCAAGCTAGCAAGCAAGTGGCAATCAAGGACTTCATGCAAGCATACCACTGGTCAGTCCAGTAAACACTGAAGTTGTTATTGTCTTTGTCTGATGAAACGTGTATGTAAAGTGTATTTCACCGCCCTAGGTGTTTCTCCAGAGACTGGGGGATCATCGATTACGGCGTATGTGATCTAATGGACCTGCTAAATGAGATTCCTGACACCACCATCACCATCAACCACCAGGACACGGACACAGTCATCTCTGTTCCCAAAAGAGGTACCATGACCCAGAAACACTAATTACTTATAGAAAGTTTTTGTTTTCTTACTTTAACTTGGACTTGGATGTTTGTCTCTAGAGCGTACATCAGAAGAGGTTGACCACACCAGGCAGTTTGGGAAAGAGGTGGTGGACCTGCTCCGTCACCAGCCTCACTGCAGGATGCCCTTCAGTAAATTCATCCCGACATACCACCACCACTTTGGCCGTCAATGCAAGCTCAGCTACTATGGCTTCACAAAACTCATGGAGCTGTTTGAAGCAATCCCTGACGTGCTCATGGTTAGTCACTCACTCAGGGTTTTTTTTCTCTCTTTTATTTACGTCTTTTAACTGAGTATGTTTTTGTTTCTTCTGTGGTCAGGTGCTGGAGTGTGGTGAGGAGAAAGTGCTGACTCTGACAGAAGTGGAGCGCATCAAAGCTCTGGCAGCCCAACTGGTCAAGCTCCTACGATCTCAGAAAAACTCCAGCCTTCCTGTCAACCAGCTGCTTACAGAGTACAGCAAGACCTTTGGCTATGGTCTTCGACTGCAGGACTATGATGCTAGCTCTCTACCTGCGCTGCTCACCAAACTCTGTCATGTTGTCAAGGTGCAATTTTATTGAATTCCCTTTTCCATATCATTCTGGGGTCATATTGTAGTGACTGCTGTCTGTAAGCCTGTTCCCTTTATATTTGCAGGTGGTGGATGGCTCAGAGGGCCGTGAGGTGCAGTTGATAAACAGGAAGTCTCTGCGGTCACTGACCTCTCAGATCCTGGCTCTGCTCATGTCTCAGGGAGATGAGCAGGTCTGTAAAGGTCTGAAGATTGAGGAGCTCAGCAGTCACTACATGAGCGCCTACGCAGCGCCTCTGAACCCATGTGAATATGGATTCCTCTCTCTCAGTGAGCTACTCAAGAGCCTGCCCTATCTCGTAGAGGCAAGTATCTTTCAGCTTTTTGTCAATACTTTTATCCGATATTGACCCTAGCCTCTTGACACTGACTGCTTCTGATTTACTTTAACAGTTGTACTCTGAAGAAACTGAAGCTGGCAGTAAAAACTCTGGCTCCAGTCATGAGGAGTGGGTGAGACTCGCCAGGCTTTACCAGTTTGCACGTAATGTCCGTGCACTGCTCCACACCTACCATTACAACCAGATCTTCTTTACTGAGTTCCCTGGGGCCTATAACAAATTCACAGGCTGCAGCATTGAGCCACGTGCATTTGGATACAACAACATTGATGAGCTGCTCAGTGCCATCCCACAGGTAGGAGTGGTTTCACTGTCAGTTCCATATTGGAAAGAAAACTAAAAATCTGAATTAAAAACAATATTGAACCCTCTTGTCAGGTGGTCTGGATCAAGGGACACAGTCACAAGAGGATAATCGTTTTGAAAAATGATATGAAAGGTAAAGCAGCCCCACCCCTTCTTCTATATACTCTATATTACTGTTGATGGGGCTGGGGTATTGGCTTAAAACTGTTAATAATGCCATAACATTTTCATAGTATGTGCAGCAAGGGCAAGCTCCTCAGTCCCTAACAGCCCACAGCCTAGTGACAACACAGATAGTCCCAGAGAAAGTCCAGTGAGCAGTGTGACTTCTGATGCCCAGAGTCCAGGTACAGGTCTTCTGTCCTAATAAAATAAATAGTGTTAATTTCATTGTATTACTCGATGTTACTAAAAAAAAAAAAAAAAAATGCTTCAGGGGTTGCTGTGGCGTCTGACTCCGAGCTACTGGTCTTGTCTCCAGTGGACCTCCTGTGTGGTCCAGTCCCGTCCTGTCTACCCTCCCCTCAGCTCCACCCAGACCCTGTTCTTCACTCTGCTTTAATTCATTTTGAGAAAAGGCCATCTTCAACAGGTGAGAGGCTCAGTAAAAGATGTTGTGGAGAACTTGGGTTGGGTTGCCAACAACAATCAAATTCTGTTTGTTTTCCAGAGAGTGCTGAAGCTGAGGAGCCAGCTGAAGGCATGTCCCAATCACCTGAACCACTCAACACAGAGGACAGTGATGCCCCCAAACCTCCACAGCAGGATCCCATCACGAAGGACAGTCCCAGAAGAGTGTCCCGCAGCAGGTTCAAACTCGCGGCCAACTTCTCCTTCACCACAGGTCTCTGAGCCTTCTCCAGACTGCACTAGGACAGTACTGGCCCACACAATTATAACTCTGGATAGAAGAGTTGACTGTTTGTATTAAATATACAAACAAGTGCCCAATGAGTACTACCCCTGTACCGTCTTATCTATTCTGTTTTGGTCTCTTTTGGCTCGCAGTGGTCTTCCCAATGATTTTCACACCACATTGTGCATTTTCCTTTTGCAGATTTCCTGCAATTGTTTAATTTGCTACAGCTATTGAATAATGTGCTGTAGCTTAAATTGATAAGACACAAATGTGTGTTAACAAAGTTCAAAATGAGTTAGATCTGTTCGATGTTATACAAGAAATGGTTTTCTCAAGTAAATGATTTTCAGCATAAGTTCAAAACATTATAAATTAACCTTAAATCGTATTTAACTCG
>JAVQKD010069099.1:0-11595 GCA_036025635.1 Philypnodon grandiceps
AACTGTATATGTTGTTGTATGTGTTGGAGGTGATTGTCAGTATGTGATAAATGAATGCTTTTATTTTGAAAGTTGAACAATATAGAAAACCTTTTTGATCTGGGTCAGCGTGCCCCCTCACTTTTCCCTTTACATATAAATAATATCAATTTATCTTCTTCGACTTATTACCATTAGGAGCTAATGGTGAGAGAGAGTTTCAGGTACTGGACAGTGACAGTTAGTTGCAGGGCTGACACATAGACATACGCACTGACAAACAACCATTCACTGTCATTTTCATTCCCTTTCATTTTCTCATTCTCTTAACACCTGTCTTGGGTGGTGGGGAAAATCCAGGAAGAACCTGCGATAACACAGAGATAACACGCAGACTCCTCTCAAAGAGCTTATAGACCAGACCAGGCCCATGATCAAACCCCTGACCTCCATACTAAGAGGAAGGCGCGCTAACCACTCCGCCACAGTGCACCACCAATTTAATGAGTTTCCCATAGAGCACAAAGGTATGTACCCATATCCAGCCCTGGGGTTGAATAGATTGATCTCTGACCTCTGACGCGACCATAAGATATTGTGGCGTAGAGTGCGGAGGAGGGTATGGACAGTGGAGAAAAAGGGACGAGCATGAGTCAGTATCAGAGTCTGTGAAAGCTGTGGGAGCAGAGGAAGTGCTAACAACATCACAAGTAGGAGCAAGTCAAGTTACCACGTCAGGAAGCAGAAAGGACTCACCGAGTAGGATGGTTGTAGGAGCCTTAGAGGTGATGGGACACATATATCCTAATCATTTAATCACACCATAGACACCGTAGAGATTTGTTCATTCCCAGCATGATGTCCACCACTAAAGGATGTATGTCTTTTACATCACTGCCCTTTTCGTCAGTAGCCTGTTATTGGACAGTGGCAGTGTGAAAAGCCTACATTTAGACGGACTTGCCTCGTGACTCTCTGCTCCACCACTTGTTGCTTTTTCGAGACATACTTTTCAATGAATATTATCACATTATGCCATCTTGTGTCTTTAGTAAAAATGTTTGGATGATATAAGCTTGGCAGTACGATGACAGGATATATGTGTAGTCAGACTCAATTAGGTTCTGGTATATTTGCCAGAAAGAGGCTTTTAACTGGGTTGCAAATTGAACTGACAATAACGCAGCTGAAAAAGGGAGGTGAAATTTATTTGAGGAGATAATTTATCCCAGGGAAGGGCAGGTGAGAGACTGTCACAATCAACACGTTTAAGGGGTTTCCATGATTGAGGCATTGTATGGGAAATTCGGTTCAATCTAATTTGGTTCTCATCAAATATTTTACCACTTGATCATAACAACTAACCTGAAAGCCGCTTAGATCGGGTGGCATATGTATCTAAATGAACTCATCATTGTTCACATATTAATTTTTCAGCCGTCACTCATTTATGGCTCAATAAGGTATATTTAATTTCAGTATATGGCATGATAATATTAGGTTTATGATGGTTGTCCTTCCTTCCTTATGATTCAGAGGTGGCTCACTGACTTAGTAAGTCACCTAGGACATGATGAAGAGCATGTTTTATTTTGATGTCATAAAACGTCTGTGGCGTTGTCAGATTGGTGCAACCCTTCTGATTCTGTTTTTATACCACGAACATGATACTTTCCTTGTAAAGTTTTGAAAATGCTGGCAAAAAGTCAGGCAAATATCACCTATTACTCATGATACTTAGTACATTTGGGGCTTTACTTGCATAGCGCTTCGTCACTGCATAACAATCAGATGGTGGAGCGTTGGCAGTGCAACTGATGGAATTTTACAGAAAACAGATTTCGCCTTTGAACTTCCAGACACTCTAAAACGCACTGCTCTTCTTTCACGCTCCCCAATATCGCACCTTGGAGACGGAATAACTTTTTGATTTCTGTTTTTTCTGTTCGCAACTAACAAGGGACTTTAACTGAATTTGATGTAAGTATGTGATGAGTGGAGAGAGAGGGTTGTCTTTTCAGCAGCAACAAGTTCCTCTAGAAGTTGACATGGAGGCACTGGGGCGCTATTAGTGCGTTATTTGTTTGTTTGTAAACTCATTCTGCGCTTCTGGCTGCGAGTTGAAGAAATCAAAAAGATCATATGATGTGTTTGTGTGTAATAGGCCCGTAGACGTGGATCTCCGCCAAAGAGGGTGTTGACTATAACGCAAACACGTGAATATAGTGGTCTCAGAGAAGTTTTATTGTAGCTCGATGCGGATTTAAACATTTGAGGCAGTGAACGAGCGAGCAGTCAGGACCTAGTACCCTCCCTGTAAACTTGGATCGCTTATTTCAATCACGCAAGACCCTTAATGGCGTTGTCCAGGAGAGGGTGTTACGTATATCTGTACACGCTTTTCTGACAAGCCTGTCTTCTTGTATATTTGTCTTTTCTGTAGAGCCACCCAGGTGTTGCCTAAGAGAGTTTTTGCGAGCCGATATTGCAAAGGGTTATTAGATTCATAAGTCAGCGAAGTGGTGGGCGATCTACTGAGCACAGCAGAAGTTCTCATATGATGACTTCAAACAAGACTCATTACCTTCCAGCATCTGTTGGAGTGAGTGGATATTAAGACACTTCTATCTCCAGGACAGCGTAGGGGAAAATGGTAAGTAGCAATGGAAACAGCTGCATTCAATGTGGTGATTAAATAGTCGTGCCTCCTTGGTTGGTGGTGTTTGCTCTTGCCATACTGGAAGGGTTGGACTCCTGGCTACTTGAGAAAGTCAGGATCGAGACTCATGCCTGATGAGGCTGATGTTGACAAAGCTTGAGTGCAAAAAGGGTTGTGTGGCATTTCTTCTCTCAAGATATGCCGGTACAGTGAGAGAGGTAAGGCTGAGGAAGAGGGAACATTTTTACATTGTGTCTGCGCTCTGCTGTGGATCTCATGTGCTGTGTGTGTTGGCTCACGCATGTATGTATGTTGCATATTCTCCTTTTTTAAAGCATATTTTAATAAAGCAACACGTGCCACTTGCCCGCGTGACAGGAGGAAAGGGGAATAGCCTAATTGTTTATATTTCCAGAGACTTTTATTATTTTTACGCGGCAGTGGGTCGGTTTAATTGTGATAAAGGTGCTGCTATCTGGAAGGAAACGTCCAACCATCATGTGATCAAATATTAACAGGACTGGTTTGGCCAGGGGGGTGAAAATTACACGTGACAGAGCAGTGGGAAGCCGCAGAGTAAAAAGCGGTCTAAAGTAGGCACTCACAAAAGTCTATAGACATTTTGTTGGCCCCTCATAGTTACCCTCGCTGTGTTATGCTTTCAGCACGTTGGACAGAGGCACCGGAGTCGTGCATGGACTAACACGCCGAGTGGACGCCAACTCTCTTTTCTCTCTTTTCCCTACCCCCTTTGCCAAACCTGGGATTGTTTTTTCAACTTTTGGTAAGCTTATTCTGAGGGATCCTGTGGTCTGTAAACGGAAAGCGGGATAGCCTTCTCAAAAATATATATATATATATATTTATATATAAATATATATATAAATATATATAAGAAACAAGGAAGGAAAGCGCTTGCAGTTTAAACAGCCTGTGCTTCAAAGATGTGTTCTGGCTAAAGTATGAAATGTTAGGGCGTCTGGTGTTTTGCTCATCTCATTGTCGCTACCTATAAGCAGCCCCCCCACACTGCGTTAAACTTTGGGACATGCAAGTGTTGGTCGCGGAGATCTGACCACGCACATAGTGGTTGTCAGCCCCTTGTAAAAGGTAAGAGCACAATCCATTGTTTTCATGCCACTCTTTTGTTGCTATACGCGCTTCTTTCTGGCTTTTTTCCCACATGTGAACTTAGGCTTTTAATAAGTAGGCTACTGCATGCAGCCCGCTTTTCATTGTTCCATCAGTGACCGGAATATCTCCGAAATGAAGCGTGATCCCAGCCCAGGTGACTCATAGTGGAGTATAGATCGCAAACATTGCTGAATATAACAGAAGTTATCTTTGTGCTGCGTACTGTGCGTTAACATAACACTTCCATCTTAGATGGACACGCGCTAAATGGACTTTAAGTAAACGGCTCTTTGGAAAAGCGTCTTTGGAATCTCCAAATGTCTGCTGCAACATCATGTGCGTAATCGCTGCTGGAGCCTAAAGACACTGCGGTGATCCTTGTAGAATGCATCTATCCATCTTGCTATTTTATTTTTCTTATTTTGTCTGCTGCATTCATGTTTTGTCTTGATGTCTGTGGATTTTTTTTTTCGTTATCTACCAAAAATAGCCCTACACTTTACCCCCCTCCCTCCTAGACCCCCTCCACCCCTCCCGCCGTCATCGCCATCGCCATCAAATCACTTGTGTTTTTACTACGACCGCTCCACGGTTTCATTCATAAGGTGCTTTTCACTTCACCTGCTCCCCATTAGCCACCGCTCGCTTTTGTCTTCGCTGGGGCTCTGTGCGTAAAAACGAAACCATAAATATCGAAGGAATAAAACAGTAAAAACGGATAAAACTGCACAAGTTCGGGTTTTACTGTGAGAAAATTGTCACAGAGCTATAACTCCGGGTAAAATTACAATAAATATGGGCGTGGTCACAGAGCATCACTGACAGATGTGATGGCTGAAAATGATGGAGGCTTGTTCCGGACGCATTGATTTTTCCTTCTCCCTATTTTGACTAAAACGTTGTGTTGGCGGTGATGCTGATGATTACTGTGGGATTTAAAAAATATATATATTCCCTGTGACATTACTTTAAATTATGCCTATAACAATTCGATGCAGAAGCTCAAGAGGATAGTGCACTCCCCACAAGATTTCAGATTTCTGATCCAACAGAGACGAAGAGAAAACCGCAAGGAGAGAGAAAACCCCCAACGCCCACTGACAGCCAGCGCGGTTTTAATCAACAGTAATGTTAAAAACGCTGCTTTTTTAATCGGGAATAAAACACAGTGTATTAACCTCATTGTGATTTATACGATTTCTCGTGTACATGGCGTTTGGGAGAATTTAACATCATTCACGGAGACTCCATTTTACTGCCTATTAAACCAAAAATAGTTCAGATGACATATTAGGCTTCCGGGCATTCATATAAAAGCTGAAATTATACCGACACATTCTTTACATCAACAGAATGAACGCCATTGAAAAATAAAAATGCCGTATTTGGATGGATTATGATTAATTGAAATGGATTTAATGTTGGTTAATTGTTTCGTTCTTTAGATTTTTGCGATTATGTGGCAGTATATTTATTACGCTTTCCCTCTCTCGCACTGAGACGTGGGATTATGGCGTGGGCGTGGGCGTGTTGGGTGAAGGAGGAGGGATGAGCGAAGGCGGGTTAGGAGGGGTCTGTGGGGTGGCACGACACACTTTGTATGTATGAATGTTTTTTTATAGCACTTTTCTGCAATGTACGTCAGCGGATCAGTCCATAAATGGGGCTGCACGCTCTTGTGTGCGGCCGTGCGCGCTCCTGCGTGCGTCTCCGCGTGTGTTATCTTTCCCGAGAATCTCCCTCTCTCTGCTCTCTGCACTCTCAGCTCTGCAGAGTTGGGGTAGGCGTCAGAATGGAGGCTTCACTGCGAATGTGGAATTATTTCTTAGGCCTAAAAACATTAACTTTTTATTAAGAAATAACGATTTAACTCGTGCGTTAATTACAGCATGCATATTTTTAAATAGCCCAATGCGCCTCATTTTGGAAACATGACCTTAGATTGGTTTTAGACATAATGTAATTTAACGCTATGCAGTTTTCAGTCTACGAGACATAGGCGTTTTAAAAACATCAAAATAATCTTTGACAGCCTTGGACAGTAGACTAAATGAATCGGTAATAATAATTATTTTGTTCATTTCGCCATTTTAATAGACTAACGTTAAAATGCAAACAGACACACAAAGGCACTTTTATGGAAAACATTGGTTAAATGTTTGCGTTATATATATTTTTGTATATTTTTGTACATATGCAGGCCCATACAACACTTTGGTGTAGTCTTGTTGCTAGGCATTTATTTTAGCGGACATTCCATAATACAACATTCTCACACGTTGCCAGGCGTTTAATCTGAAGTCGTTGCTAGGCACTACTGCCTCACTACTTTCACTTTCGGTTAATTTATCAATTAAGATCAATTTCTTCTATTACGCACATTAACTAATGTGTTTTGAGATTATGACGTGGTATATACAGTCTTGATTTTATGAGAACACCTATGATATTGCCATGTTAAACGACCAAATTCACCTATGGGGAAGCTCCTTTTTTTTCTATGGCTTTTTTCTGTGTTGCTTCTGAGTTTTTTGTGCGGCTGCTTTAGTCATCACGAGCGTCATCATCATCACCATCGTCAACGCCTTCATCCAATTAGCCTAGCAGGCTTGTTTAAACAAGTTCTGGCAGGAGGCCTAGAGCCTTATTTCGATTCTTAATTATCAGCTATTCGTCACACGGTTGTTTTTAGTATTTTTTACAGTGCACATGCCCACGACAAGTTATTAATATACCGCGGATAGTTTGAGTGAATATCTTAGAGTCAGACCATGATACACGACTGTGTGCGTGAGGACGTGAGGACGTGTTTGTTCACCACAAGCCTCTTCCTTTTACAATATTACCTTTATAGCATTTCCAGGTTCTAATATTTGAACCAGTTCAATCCTTTGAATCACTCCACCATGTGTCATTATTACACAAACCACGAGTCATATTGTCACTGATTTAGTTCCTGCTCGTTTGCGTACCAAATAAAGTCTGTCTGCTCTTGTACTGAGGCCTTTCTTGGTTGATTTTAAAGTTGGTTTTCCAGCAGTGAACCAAAAGGTTATTGATGCTGTGCTGATATTGGATTGAGGGGTGGGGGTGGGAGGAGCTATACGAGGTGGTGCTATAAGCCATGGAAAAGATACAGACAGAGCCAGCTCATAATAATAAGCTGTAGTCATCTGCAGCCATATTATACCATAGTGTATCGATGTAATAAAGGGTGATACACAGTGTCAGCCTTCCATTACAATAAAGGTTATAGTCATCACCGTGGGCATGGCATCCAGTGATTTTACTGCATTTGAATACAGGGTTATATACAGTCACCAGATATATGTCTAATCATCTAATCAATTCTTTACATAATGAATCATATAGGTCATATAGCCTAGGCAAAACGTCTTCCAGCCCAGTAGACCGATTTTGTTCTGGGTAGATTTACTGTGATCAAAATGCCCTCAATGCCTTCCTTTTAATTCCTCAATTTATCAAAGAAAGCACATTTGGAGAGCTTTGCGCAGAGCAGAGCTGCTGCCATCACGCTTTAGAGTGGCTTTAATGGTTATACACGTGTTATCAGCTGGTCTATTACTACAAACATCCAAAAGGTTGGATTTGGGCACCCAGCCAAATGGGGTCTACATATGAGTGTGTCACCCAAACCTGTATCCCTTCTTCCTTTGTCCCAAAACTGACAAAGACAAAAGATCCCCACATCACTGAGACGGTTTGAAGTCATTGTAAAGAAATCTTAAACCTGCAGAAATCGTATACCTCAGTTCCGATGAAATAGTGGTTTAGCAGTTTTGGAGAGACAGCTGGTTGGCCACACACCTCTGTTCGAGTTTCACTCAGATGAGGCAACCAATTCCATTTTTCTTTACCTCATTGCTTTTAAAATTCCATTCACAAAAACCAGCCTCTGAAGCACCAGCCTTTGGCACTCTGAAGTTGTGCTGTCTTTGCAAAATGGAGAGAGATCATGTTGTTGTTTTGCTCTACTAATGAGATGCCTAGTGATTTATTTATGAAATACTTGTTTGGAACAGCCCCTTGTGCGGTGTGCATTTTTTTATCCTCTTTGGAGTCATGTCGCTCAGTGATTGCTGATGCAACTCTTTGTCATCCAGAGTTTGCCCTCACCTCCTGTGTGCCTTTGGGGAGGGCTATATCTATCTTGGCATGTCCCTGGGTGTGTTGGAGGTGGGAGTGACTCATTAAGCAGGTGTGAGCATCCACTTTCATTCTGCTACATGCCAAACAAGAGCTCTCCAGCACATAAGCTCATGCAGGGAAAATAATCATCATGGCAATATAGAAAAGCATGACAATAAATCTTTGCGCTGGACAAAGGCCAAGTCACAAGGATAATGAGCTGCTATCTCCCCATTATACTCACCCTTCTATTCATCACAGGTGGAGGTGGCTTCTCTGACATCTTTACTTGGAGAGTAGAGGGAGCAGTTTGTTTGCAGTGTGAGAGTAAGCCCCTTTCATTGTCCAAATAAGTTTCACAAGTGTCATTTGTATGTGTGGGTCCTATACACTGCAGAGCATTGCAGGGGAGGTGTCCATCTGTTGTGGAGACAGTTGCTTGCTTCAGATCTTCACAAAAGTAGCCATGTTTTTGAAGTACTCATCTTTAGCCTTGCTCACTGCATGTCCAAGGTTTAACAGGCCTACATGTTTAACACTGATGATGGTAGTTATTTTGATTCAAGG
The DNA here is from genome assembly GCA_036025635.1 of Philypnodon grandiceps. Classification (NCBI taxonomy): domain Eukaryota; kingdom Metazoa; phylum Chordata; class Actinopteri; order Gobiiformes; family Eleotridae; genus Philypnodon; species Philypnodon grandiceps. The sequence continues at coordinate 8,489 of JAVQKD010069099.1, forward strand.
AATTCCTCTCTATGGTGTCGACATGTATATGGACATGTAGTGTCTGTGTGTATAGACCTAAAACATTGCATAGGGTGTGCTTAGTGCACATATTAAAGCAAGTTTAAAAGGTTCACATTGTTAAAGTATTGTTAGGTCATGTGTTCAAAACTGGAGTGCATTAATAGTGAACTAAACATGGCCATATAGAAGGATGCTCTAAAAGCATCCAGGAAAACCTCGTATAGAGCTATAATTGGGTTAGATGCTGACGCAAAACGACGCATAACATCTGAGCCAAAGCTTGTTTTATTATAACGCATCTATCCCCCTCGCGGTGTGCTGTTTAGAGGCAGAAGCGCGCTGTTTTTAGTTCCCTGCTCGCCTAATTTTACACAAATAGGCCAAGTCGAAACCACTCGCGGTGTATCACGACTTACGCAAAAGCCTCTTTGAACTCACTGGGCATAAAACACGGAAGAGGAGTGCAGAAATGGCTTTGTGCTTTATATAGCGCGTATGTAGGATTTATATATATATATATATATATATATATATATATATATATATATATATATATATATTTATATATTTATATGCGGAGTAGATGCTGGCGGACAAACAAAAGCGCTAATAGTTCCGCCTCAGGGCTGCTTAAACAGGAGTTTGATGGCGACCAGTCAGACATCGGCAGGTCACATGTTGCAGCGTCACTGTGTGTAGTAAAGTTACTGTAGTTTGCCACGGCTCCTCATTTCAGCCTCAGAGGTCTCTCATCCACCGTTCGCTGCTGCAACTGCTGCTCTTAGTGCGGCGTTTTTTTCTCTTTCACCATGCGACAACTTCACTTTGACGCGATCTACAAACGATCTGCAAACGCGCCGCGCAGACATGGGAGTGCATTACCTCATCCATGCAATTTCCACCATCAATAATTTAATATATTTGCTCCAGAGCTGAAGAAGAGATATCCTGAAGCGTGTTCTGGGAAAAACAGAGAGAAAATACCGCTCAAAGTTAATTGCTCAGAGCAGGGAGTTTGTCTTAAACGTCCCAGATGACACTGTCCTGTTGAATGGTCTGTTTTACGACTTGGGCAGTAAAAGGTATGTTTCTGCGTGTTTGCCTCAAGTTGTTTTTACGCACTTTTGTTATATTGTTGAGTGTGAGATGTGTATAGCATGAGGGAGGGATGGGGCTAAAAGTAGCTCGATCAAGTCCGATTCTCCTGTGAACAGACAGCCGGAGGGGATATGTGTAACCTTATCCTCACGTTCATTAATAAAAAAGCAGTTATTATGTTGATTGGGTTTCCAGGACACTGCGAGGGTCTGGGTACCATGTCATCTCCAAAAACGAACATTTTGTCATAATTGAACCAGCCCTAGCAATGTGACTGTTTATTATTCCGATGAAGTAACTAAGTGGAGCCTGTCCAGTTCATGAAATCAGACAGTTCATGTGCTTAAAATGCTGTAAAACGTAACGTCTGTAATTCTGCAGAACCCGTTACCAAACTGTGACGAACACAATGTCCTGTCACTTTTTGTGTTGTTTTGGAAAACCCAAAAAAACTTTGATGAACTCATTAAGACTTTATAGGAAACCTGAGCTACCTTAGTTGCGTTAGCCAACCCCACACACACACACACACACACACACACACACTGAGATTATACCTTAAGACTTGATAGGGTTAGGAACTTAGTTTAATGTCCAAGTGTGGCAGAGGGCTGGTTCATTTATGATGATTATTTCCCCTTATTTTAACTTTTGATTTAGTAATAACCTATATCAACATTTTACAATACAGCTTCATACTAAATATATCTATCTATCCATCCCTCTATCTATCTCTATCTATCTATCTATCTCACGTTTTCATGTTCTTCACGTGAAGGAGGGGGTGAAACGGGATCATCACAATATTTCACGGTCTCGTGCGCTCTCTACTGTTCGGAAACGTGAACTGCAGTCCTACTCTTGCGTACTCCAGTGTATTCAGAAAATTTTCAATGTTAATCTTTTATTGAGTGTCCCGTTAGCACGTGATGCCAAACAATATTACACATGCATTGAAGACATAGTGTTGGATGGCTTTTAGCCTTATTTTAGTTTAGTAAAATAAGGCTCTTCTCATTTGGATAGGGTGCATCACTCAGCAGGTGTTTGAATGGCTGGCTTTATGTGGCAGTGGCTGGGGTTGGGCTCTGACACGGCCAGGTATAATCCTTCAACGATGCTCATCTATTACTAAACATGCTTTGAAACTGTGTCAGATTGAAAACAGATCCCAAAAGAAGGCAGCAAGCAACCACATGTGTCAGCCATTACTGCAGACAACTCTAATTGCATTTTTAAGTGTTGCATTGTGGCACACAAGGAGACACTAGGGTGGATTTTTTTTGCTTTTTTATTTTGAGGCATTAAGTGCTTTACATGTAGAGCAAGATAAAACATGTTCTACAGAAACGGCCGTAAAGGACTTAAAGGCAGATTCAGAGAGCGAGTTGATCTGTCAGAAACTCTTAACTCCACAAATGTAGGGCCTGCTTGTATATATAGGTTTTATTTTGCTATTTTTGATCAGATACTGTTGTCAAAGATGGTCCTATGAAGTATGCTGACATGTGCAGTGAGGTGGAAGCGCAGGAGGTTGTGTTAACAGTGCTAGTTCTTTCATGCTTTAGAACAACTTTTCATCATCTGTCAAAGGAGGCATTTATCACCATAATCCCCACCTGGCTGGCACAACAGAATAAATGCAAGTTTAAGTTACATAGTGGTGCCATACAGGCGTGCAGCCCTAAAGGCACACAAACAGGTGGTCATCCAGAGATGTCAAAGGCAAATAGGTCCGCACTCTCACCACACTCTCACCTGCTCCTGTGCACATATTGTTCTTGGTGCTTGGTTGTTGTGAATAGAAGCTTGTTTGTGTAGTGGTTATTGCATCCTCCATGTTGTCAGCTTTGAGGATGTGTTTCCACTGTTTCAAAGTGTCACAGTGACACGGCAAGATAAACACATTCACAAGAGCACACATCTCCTCTATGCTAATTCCTATTGCACATCCTTCTGTTTTATTATTTATGCGCTTTGTATTAACTCCAACTCGCATTTTTATT
>JAVQKD010069331.1:0-14233 GCA_036025635.1 Philypnodon grandiceps
CTCAGTCACATTTACTCAGTCACATTTAGTACTCAGTACACACCCAGTACTTTTTTTTTTTACTCTTCCTTGAGTAATTATGTTAATGAGTACTTTTTTTTCTCTTACTTGAGTAAACATATTGTCTACTCCACCCACCTCTGAACACCACACACAAAGACCCTTTTTGCTGTGAGGCAACAAAAAATGCTAACCATTTTGCCACCATACCACCAGGAATTACATCATTACCACTACACAATTAACATTACCACCAATATGACCTTACACAAATGTGTATTTACTTAGCTGTGTCCTGGGAAACAGACAATACAACAATTTACTTAATCAGTTCTAAAACACTAATCTTTGAACATATTAAGTGTCCATTTCCATTTGGGTTGCAATCTGCATATTAGTTACTCATTGTTAAAAAATGTATAGAAGAAGAAACGGAGAACGACTGACTTGTATTTACATTCCAAAGCCTCTAAATCAACTGCCCTTTCTGAACCTCTGATGTATGGCCTTTTGCTATCTTGTTGGAGCATTTCTGGAGGCAGCCTATGGAATCTGGCATATAGAGCTTAGAGCTGATACAATGTCTGCAGTCCACAACAGCATGGCTCTCTGTCTTACTGCAGATGGGCACAACACAACACTGTGCTGTGAATGGCAATATATCAAAAGTGTGTTCCGCTAAACTATTAGAGGAATGAGGGAGCCTACATCACATTGGGTAATAAATCTGCAATAAACCTCCTGGTAACCTCTTGTCACTATGTCCTGTGGAGCACAATGTTTATTTCTTTATAACATGATTTCTATTGTAAATGTTTTGTAATTTATTCTCATTCATTTCATTTTTATTCCTGGAAGAATGTGCAGATATGTGAGCATGCAAGTTTGAAAAAAGGCTGAAGATCTGGCACAAATAAATGCTACCACTGGGGTTTGAATCCTGCTCCATTAGACAAGACACTCGCTGTAGTGGTGTTTGGTGGTAGTCGGGGAGGTTGTAGGCGCAGTACGGATTTCACATCTCCATCAATCCGTCTCAGGACTGCTGTGGCTTCTCAGTTAGCTTACCACTATAAGGAAACGAAAAGGAATATGTGCTTTAGTGGTTAAGGCAGGCATTCCCAAGGTCAAGAGTGGCCCCCTTCAATATTCAAAAATTGTCAGTGGCCCCCTTAATCCTAAATCTTCTGTCAAAATACAAAACTTATTCACCTATTTCATCAGAATTTCTATTGATAACACTGAAAACAGCACTTTCCAGTAATTAGAAATAGCTTGAAGTGATCTCTGATTGAATATAATTACCTCACCACGGCCTGGGTCAGAAAGATACAATGCGTAGACTTCGGGCAGAGCACACAGCAACATTATCGGTCCATCAGTCCGCCCTGACAGTCTAATAAACCTAACATCAGTTCGACACATAACACACATTCACACGGGCTGCTTATATAGGCCGGGAGGGCAGTGTCCAAACATATTAGACACAACACAAGTCACACTTTCCAGAGGCCCCTGTGGTCCTGAGAGCTGTGAATCATCTGCTACGGCCAACGCAGGAAGAGGCTCGACCACCAGCTCAATAACAAACAAGAGCACCAGTCAAACAGATAGGATCATATAAGTGGAGTATTCTTTTTAAGATACCAATCAGAAGGTCAAGATGGCGGCAGATGAGATTAATCGCTTGCAGAAGGAGGAGGCGAGGATCAATGGAGAGCATATACCTGAGGTGAGAGATCCTGTGAAAGTATTCTATTGTTTCTCATAGCACCACACTTTTACTTGAGTAATATTATTTTTGAAGAAACAATCATTTTACTTTCAATTTTAATCACTCAGTCTCAAAAACCTTATGTTGTGAAAAGAGTAAGATCAAGCCTTATTGTTGTACAACTATATATTTTAACTATACAAAAATTGGCTACTCCCCCGCAGAGCCACAGAGGACGAGACAGCCCAGCTAGGGACCCTTTGGTGAGGGTAGAACTGGAGTGGGACATCCCTATGGCAGTCACTCTTCCCATTCAGTTGCAGCCTGACCCGGCGCACCAACCGTTCCCCTTTCTGGACACCACACTGGCAGATCTAGGCATCCAAGAGTGAGTAACAACATAATCTGAAAATGATTTTAAAATGAGATTGATTATGTTTTGTGTGCACAGGTCAGAAGTCAAAGAGAGGGTGGTTTGGGTTGACACCACAAAGACTCAAGTGAAGAACAAAGCAGGGAAACTGAAAGAGAAAGAGACAACTATTCTGGAGGTAAACAAAACATACATCTTAAAAAATAATACTATAATATTTGTGACAAAGGTACATGGTGGAATTGTGGTTCGAGCTCCAGCCTCCCAGTAAGAAGGTGGGGTAAGGATGCTCAATATTAGGGCTTGCCAACACACAATCTCTGTGTGAATAGAGTCGGCATGTCCTCCCCGTGTTACCATGGGTTCTCTCCAGGCACTCCAGCTTCCTCAAACCGTCCAAAGACATGTGGATGTTTGGAGAATTTTTGAACAGTCTCTGGCCACCTACAGAATTAAGCAGGAAAAAAACCACACAAGAATTCTATTATATTTGACTTTTGTGTGAAATTACAGAATGCTCCTAAAATGTAATACCTATAAATTACAATCTTCTGATTCTACACATTTCACTCAAAAGTCAAATATTCCTAACGTTTTGTGACTAGTTCTGATTATATTTCATTAAGGCATTAAGACACAGTACTTTTTCTGTCTTCAGCTTTTTTACTCATAGGAAAAAAACTCTCTGTTGGCTGTATTTCTTTACATTATTTGTGTTTCAAAGGTCCGTGTGAAAGCTCAAAAGCCCGGGGACAAGCAGCTCCAGGAGGTGTTGTACAGCACAGAGGCCCACACTGACCGCTCATTCTGCAGGACAGGAATGGACATCCTGCCCTGGAAACAGCAATACACCGGTACATCCCTAAATCTAACATTATTTACGCAGGGGATTTAAAAGTTAGATTAACTTATGTTGTTCTGGTCTTGCTAATAAATATTTAATAAATAATAAAATAACAATAATATTATATCAATTGGTATTACATGGGAAAGCGCAGAACTAGATACATTAACAGTATGGTATTTCTCATACGACTAACAGCAGCACTAGGGAGATCTGTGTTTGTATGTGTTTGTATGGTACGTTTCTAAAGGACATGTGTCTGTGCCAGGAGATGGACTAGCGCCGGTGCAGATGACTATGGCGCTGAATATGGAAAACCGACACTCCAATGGCACCAAGGCACATCGGGACATCTGAGAAACAACAAGCAACAGTTAATGAATCATCTAACAGGCAATCATCTTGGAAATAACAAAGGGGTATATTTGAATTTCCAGTTCTTAAAGCCTGTACTTAAAGGGTCTCTATGTTATGTAACGTGACTTTTCTGAGCTTTCACCCATGTTATGCCGTTTCCCCATCTGAAACATACCAGGGGTTTATTTTGTTTCATAAATGCTGAGGCACTAATTTTCTCATAAACTTTATTTTCTTTCCTTTAAGTTTTGTACCTGCTGTGTATTTGTATATATGCTGTACATACGCACTTTGAGCTTCAATAAAGTTTGTCATGGAGACATAAATGAAGAATCATATTCATCAACAGATTCAATTCATTGGGTTTGCAGAGGCACAGTCCAAATGGAGACGGACACATTTGTGGTGGCATTGTACAAATGAGAAACCAAACAGGAAAACCCCAACGGGGATTGTGTAAATCCAAACTCTTAAAATAATAAAACATCAAACCATGCCCATAACAAATAAATATGAAGTTAATAGTTCAACTCTGAAGGGGGTGTAATGACAACAATGGGAGAATAATGGTTGAAGTGCTAAAGACTGATGTATTGTTCAGTCTAGTTTGACAGCATGAAAACAAAGTGATTGTGACAAGGGCTTGTTGGGGCTATGAGGCAGAGATGGCTGCACTGAGAGTGGACTGCTGCTCTTCAGGAAGTGCCGTTACAGCTTTGTGGAAGTCTGCAGAGTGCTGTTGGGCCAAATGTTTCAGGAGCATGGACACCGTTTCCCGAGTCTCTGTTGAGGAAAGGAAAAGTAACATAAGATTGGTCAATGGTATTAGTTGTTGGTATATAGATGTATTTACCTTGATCAACATCCTTATTGCCCAGGACATGGCTTGTAGCTGCTACAATGGGTTTAATTTGCTGCACAATCTGAAAAGACAACATGATTTTTAGATATAGCAGATCTTTTATTTATATATTACATTTATTGCTCAGAATTAAAATGAATGCCTGTATATGCAGAATATTTAATAAATAATCTGTTGACATGCGTTTTTCAGTCAAAAATAAAGACTGTTGGAGTAATGTGTGTGATTCAGTGTTGATAATTACAATAGCAGGACTGTGGGAGTAGAGCGTGGCCAGGCAGCTGTAAACAGTTTTATTTTCCTCCATGTCTTCTTTTAGTGGAAGGCGAGCCACCAAAGCAGGAAAAACCTATAACACACACACAACATGTGACATGCATTTTCATAATATATTTATTTATTTACTCATGAGCCAAAGAAAATCACCTGCTCTAATGGGACAGCATCTACATTGCTCATGATCATCCTGCAGAGGGCAGCACACAGGTTGTCAATCACCCTGAGGTCAGACTCTTTGGTGAGCATGTTAGAAAACACAGAGAGCATCATGGGATAGTCTCTAAACATTTACTAAGGAACTTTTATTATCATCATTATTCATATTATTATCATATTGTGACATATCACAGAAAAGCACAAAGGATACGAGGCTACAATATTCCCAGCTGCCTCGGCCAAACAGCCTAATCCATACACGCTGTTGTTGCGAACTTCAGCGTCACCGTCTTTTGCTCCAGCAACCAGAACAGGAAGAAGCCTGTTGGACAGCCTGCCCGCCACTCCTCGACCACCCTGTGCCTTTACCAGAGCTGCCAGTATCTCTGCTATGGTCCCCATTGAGAAAGACCGGTCTGCCACTGGACAAGAGGATTTCTGCCAAATAAAATACATTGTTCTGATATAGATCAAAACAGCTGTCGGTGTGTCACATGATACTTTGGCACATTAACACAATGGTAATTTGTCTCCCGACTTTAAATTATGCAGCATCATCCATTGTATTAGATGCTCTGACCCATTTCAGACTAGCTGGTACTAAGGTAATGTTAGTTCATGTCGTGTTAAAGTGCTTGTCAGTGAGGGCAGACTCACAGCTTTACTCATGATCAGAGGGAGCAGGTCATTAAGGAAGGGAGCAAAGGCATCCGCAGGGACAGCGGCTGCTACAAGTGGAATCCCTTCACCAGCATACTCCTGGAGCATGGCGTCATACTCAGCCTGAAACACAGAATGAAGAAAACCCAGAGTTCAACCAAAGCTTGTATTATTATCTGTTGTATTGGTTTTCAAGAAGACAAACCTGTTGTTCTTCATCATCGGCATCATCACAGCCACCATCTTGACAAGCTGTCTAAAGAATACAAAAATATGATTTATACATTTGTATATTATATCCAAAACACAACTGTACAAAAACATACTTACCTTTTTCTTTAGCACATCCTGGATGGTGGTGCTAATTTCCTTGAGACGTGCAGGGTTTCTGAAAACCTCCTCCCTGCAGGATTTCAAAACACTATTTATTGTTTCAAGGACACCCATTACCACTTGGCGTTCCACGTCAGTCCGAACTGTCTCGAGAAGGCAGGGCATCACCACATCCAGCAACTTATGTAGAGCTGCATATAGAAAGGATACAAAGTTAGTCCAGAGCAAATGTCCGCTTTTTTGCATTTCTTAGTTGACTTTAAAGAAAGGTTTGTGCACTAACAAGTAAAAAGCAACATTAGATTTTGACCACTTACCCTGGTAATTAACATCAGTGGGATTTTCCTGCCACACTTTGTACTGAGCTTTACAAAACTGCCCCATGGCTCCCAGTGCTGCCCTGCGAACATCCTCATGGACAAACTAATGAAAGGCACAAAAACACACAGGTTTAGTCCCACCTCACATATGTTACAGCGTCATCACGTCAGTCATGACTCATTATTACCAACCAACCTCACAAGAACCCATACACACACAAAATGCAAGGTGCCCTTGACACCACATTAGGCCAGGAGCTGAGGAACTTACATCTTTCATCTCGAACACTTGCTTGAAACAGGTCTCCAGGAACGGCTGGAAGGCAGAACTGAAGAGACCATGACACAAGATAAAAATAAATGTACTACTACCGCTGCATAAATGTTGTCTAAACACCACATTATAGCTGTTGATAATAAATGTGGTTTATTCTTTTACCCAGTATTGAGGGCAATCTCTCCCAGTGAGTCACAGGCGTCTTCCTTCTCATCGATGTAGGCGTTTTCAACTGTGAATCTAAATAAGATGGGGATAGTGTAAGCAGCCATGTGTTAGTTAATGTGTAGTATTCAGTGTTTGTGTACGCCTGTGTGAATGTCCTCAACTGTGAAACATCGTGGACGTCGGGTTCTGTGTCATCTTCCAGGAAGTCAGTGACGTCTTTCTCTCCATGATCCTCCTCCTCCTCATCATCTTCATCGTCAAGGAGAACAAAAGCTTTGTCTTCTTCAATGTGTGCCTTTAAATAATGAATGAAAGGATATTTAGCAGACAATAATTTCAGGTAATGTACAGGATTTGTGTGTTTCATACCGTGATGCCTTCGGTTGACTTAAGAGCAAGCACCATGACAGTGGTGATGGCAGTGAGGTGAGGAGACAGGCTCTCAGGACAGATAGTGGACACAGCAGAGTACAAACTGTATCTGATAATAAAGAAGATGTAGCAATATTGACACCAGGACTGTTTAAAGAATAATTGACTTTTGAATTAACAATAGGAGAATTTAAAACCATACGTGCAGCGTCTGAGATCAGGATCATCAATATTGTCTGTGAGGTTGAGGCCCAGGCGAACGCACTCGGCCGCAAGAGGACTGAAGACTTCTCTGCCGATAGTACGGGCCAGCACAGATAGAGTGTCTATCATGCAAACAAAAATTAAAACTCCCTTGCTGGGCTGTGATTTGTGTTGATAGCTATTGTGCTCTAATAAAATGGTTAGAAGCAGATGTTCTCTTACCCAAGGATTGACTTTGCAGAGACCTCATTTCTTCTGAGGATGCTGTGAGAAAACCCTTCAGACTTTCAATAATTGGAGGGAAGTAGGGAACTAGAAGCTCCTTAGCAGCATTGGCTGATAATAGGTACAGAGGTTGAAATAATTTAACAAAGAGCCTCCGAATAGAAGAATTGAAGTATATTGCATTCTTTACACACCGATGGCTCCAATGGCAGACACAGCTAGTTCCTTTATCTTGAGGCTTTCTGTGTTGTTAAGTGCAGACAACATAGTTTCTATCAATGTGGGAAGGTACGGCTCAATGTCTTTACCTGAAAAAGGGTTTATGAATAATTATTTGGGAAGTTTTTAGTTGTCTTACAGTCTCAAATGTTATTAAGCTTACCAAGGCTTTCCATGAAGTTTTCTAGAGCATAAAAAGCCTTTGTGACATGCCCGATCTTAGCATGGTTCAAGGATGAAAGGTATCCCAGGAGCAAGGGCATCAGCTCGGCACAATACTTGCTTATATCAGGCTGTTTGTGAAATGAACAAAGAGCAAAAAATTATTACTATTTTTCGTCACATTCCCCAACCTTAGAACGATAGAAAAATGAGGTACACTATAATAGGTAAAGTATAATGCTTTTTACCACTTTGTTACCTGTAAATGCTCGGAGAACTGTCCAAGAGCAAATAGACCAGCACTTCGCACCACCTGGTTACTGTCGGAAAGACTCTGGCAAACTGTTTGAAGCACTGATGACAAAATTCTGGGAGCAAAATACACAAATTAGTTGAACCTATGTCTGTAGAAGCAGAACAATGGATTTAAATGTGGGCTAACTTTGTCTGAATGTAGTCAGCACAGCCCTCAGCGAGCACAGCCAAACACATCAGACCTCCTTTTCGCTGATATGGGTCGTCACTTGCCAGAGCCGCATGAGCAAGAGGCATCTAATGTACAGAACAAAATTGACACATTAACACATGAAAAAGATCTATTGAATACAAAAGGGAGAATAACTGTAGGTGATTTACCAGCTGATGAAACAGTTTCTCTGGGGGCATATGAAGTGCCATAGTGTCAATAACCTAAAAATTATAAATAAGTATTTAGTTGAATTCGTCACACACATGAATGCAAAGAGACTCTATACTTTTGTCCTTTACCTGTGCAGCACAGTGTTTAGGGTTGTCGTTTTCTGCATCTTCATCTTCATTGTCTTCCTCATCCTCCGGGTCCATTTGACCAGGAGGGGGCGCTGCGGTCAAAACAGGGAAAATAGACTGCAGGATGGGATTCAGTAGTTTTTGCTTGAGCACAGTCTACAAGAAAACATGGGTTCTTTTTGAAAATTACCAACATGAAATGATGAGAAGCCAAGAACGTTTCGGTGTACCGAAGTGAATTATTCATTCACACGTCAAAGCACAAAGAACAGTAGGCTCAACTTACTTTACTCTTTAACTTTATGAGGAAGGCAATACAAGACAGCGCCTTGACACGCAGGGAGTCACTCAATGTGGTGTCAGTGCCAACCTGGCCAAAAATACATACAACTATCAGCACATTTAGAGATCAGAATTCAAATTCAAATCAAGAGTTAGAGCAAAGACATAGTACCTCCACACAGAAGCTGACAATAGCAGAGATATGTGGAACAATAATGGAAACCTCACTCTCCATGAGCTCATTGAACACCTCCATAGCTGTACTGGCTTGGTCCTGGAATGATACACAATACACATAGAACAAATACAATTTGTTTATTTATTTTTTTTAATTGTCAAATGATTTTGTGATAAACAAGCTAAGTAAAAAGTGAACATTACCTGATTTGCCTTTATTAGTGGTTTAAAGGCAGCAATCAGACTGGGAACCATGGAGCGCATCTGGTTCTGGGTGCAGAGTAAGTAAAAGTTACTATGAGTCACACCGCTTTGTATTGCACAACTTACACAGACATAACTGCACTGTAAGCCATAGCTCAAAGAAATACTACTGACAGTAAATGAAGAAAGAGCATATAAACAAAGGCTCACCATTTCTTCTGAGCCAGTGTACGGTGTTACAGATGTGATGGTACAGATGCCGTAGAACAGGGCTGTGGGGTTGTTAAGGTCCTGCAGCACTGTGGCAAGCAGCTGCAGAAGCTGACAGTAATGAGGCTTGAAAGGCTCAGGGTTTGACTCCACAACTTTATCCAACAACAGAAGGCCCACCTAGAGAAGGGAAGATTTAAGTAATATCGAACCGCTGTGCTGTACTCATATTATTTTTACTTTCATTGCAACATTGTAAAGCAAAGTATACACCCTCAGGAGTACAGTACCTGTCTGTCATGAGGATTAGTGCTCTTGATGGACTGATTGAGGAGCTGAAGCAAAGCAGGCCAGCGGTCTGGAGTTTCATGTTTGATCATCACAGCACAGAGCTGAGAGAGCGAGTGCTGCACTGTGTGTCTGAAACACACAAGCACAAAAACAACTTCAATGTGGGGATTGTTTGTAATGTATGTTGTGTTGCAAATACTGCTCCCTTGACTTTAGCTGAAGATCAACAAATTACTTACTCTGTTTCTTGCATAAAAGCCTGCAAAACCACTGCCTTCAGGCTGCAATGTAAATGCAAAATGATATAGTGAGAATAAGGCATTTATTGAATATAAGAAAACAAGAAGTATTCTCTGACCTCTCTCTGTCGTTGGGATTTATTTTCTTCCAGTGTTTTTTCACCCTCAGTCTCAGCATTACTGTTGCTGTCTGACGTATCTGCATATCAGGGTGGGCAGGGCGTACATAACAAAGGACGGTTTATGTTAAATCCACATAGGCATTCCATTAGTTAGCACTTTCTTTCAATACCTTTGGATTCTGGGATCCATTGATGATTGCACAGAGGGCTGGGATAATGGCAGGGTCTTTGAAAGCCTGTTTGAGCTGAACTGTAGCCTGAACAAAGTTAGAATGAGATAAAAAAAATAACATGAAAGACACAGTGAAATTATCTTTTTAACTTCATCAAAACAGTTACCTGCTGAATAACCGCATTGTCTGGTTCTGTCAGCTGAGAAAGTAGCTGTTCAAGTTCTTGTGACATCTCGCCTCGTAAGGACTGGTGTGCGTTTTTCTAACAGTTTCCAAAGAGTTGCAGTTCGGTAAAAGAGTTGTCCTTCAGCTGTATGTCTCCAAAATATCGATTAGCAGAGTAACAGCGATGCCAACACCTCGACCGTACGAACGGATTGGACGTTACCGAGTCAGTAAGAAGATGATGAGGAAAAAGACGCAGGTTCGGTTCGGTGGGGATGGTGGACAGGAGCACGCGGAGCGGGACAGAACCGGCCACAGGTCCACGCGAGTTCAGTTAAAGAGACATACAGCTCACTTAGAAACAACACACTAACAGCGCCTCCAGGTGGACGGGAGGCAAGATGTCGACGTTTACAACCGTTCTACCGCAATCTCTACACTTTTGATCAAATTAAATTATATGATGTGTCGCAAACCAGTTTAATAAAGAGTGTAGAAGTGTATGGTCCAGTTGTCCTATATCGGTCAGAGAATGACAGTGATTTTTTGAAAAGTAAATTTTAGATACGAAATAACAACTATAGTAAGATGTACTATGTTGTGGTTGTTGCTGCCAGAAATTAAATATGGGCGGTAATTTTCCAGCACATATGGAAATGTACCCTGTGTAGGCTCAGACAAACACACCCTGCTCTTTGTGATGATGAGTACAAATGCAAATGTACCCATTAGGCTTACCTTTTCACTGCTAACTGACTCATTATCATTTCAATCATTAACAATCACTCAGATGTTCACACACCATAATGTGATTCATCTTCATGAAGAGAAACACACAGGAGTTTGTAACAACATGTCCTACGTCCAAACCACATTCCAATGAAAGCAAATTGTAGCCTGTACTTTTGATCAAATATTTTTTTTTTTGGCCTTCTGTATTATTATCTATCAAATCAATGTATCGTTTCATGTTTTCTTGTTTGGAGAATTTATCATGTGCAAAATGTGGATTTGAAGATTTATTTTTAAAATTGTATCATGTTCATGTGGAAAACAAGTGATTTAGTATAAGTTACTTGTATATACAGATTATATCGTTTTATTCGTTGCTCATCTGCACAGGTGTAAATGGAAAGCCTACCGAATACCCAGCAGGGGTTCAAACCAGACGGAAAAAAACAACAAATACATTAAAATGTCTCCAAAATACAAAGTAACTGGCCAATACATTTAGTATTTGTGTTTAAAATTAAAGTATGCTGCCCAATGATCTGATCCAGAAAGGTGAGGGTGGAGATTGGTCCGTGTGAAAAACCACACCCACACACGTCCTATAAACAGCCTATGGAAACCTGCCCCCAAAGTTTGAATAATTGGCTCCAGGGGTCCGTCGGTGCAGCAGCTAAAGGTCGTGGTTTTAGGCTGTCACGGCTTTAGTAGTATTTTTACGATTTTTTTTCAGCACAACCCACAGCTCTTCACAACATGGCGGACTGGAAGGCCCAGATAAGTTATAATTACAACCCGTCTTACCACGCCTATGCGTACAGTGTGATGTACCAGCCCGGGTCGGACCAAGGCCATGGTAACTTGTGTTCTTGGGCCGAGGCTGGGATTACAGATTTGATTAATTACACCCCGGCCTACTACCCTCCCGCTGCGCCCAGGAGCCCGGACCAGTCTCCACCTGAGAGCCCGGAGCCACAGGCCTACAGCGGTAACTACTACCAGGGCCCGGGTCTGGTCTACCTCGGCGACACTGAAGCCAGCCGCCAGCTTCTGGTCGATGAGAACCGGGACACCGAGAGGAGGCGGGCCGGTAGTGACTCCGCCAGCGACTCGGAGTCACACAAGTCTCCAGGTACAGGCTTCTAGCACGTTACAAACACAACCTTGAACTGCTTGACGCTAGATTAAAATACGTTACTAGATTGAGCATTTGTGGTACATACGTTATTTTTGCGCTCGAAACCCAACCGGTTTTTCTCCAAAAATGAGAGTAATGTCCAGTTGATGTCCATGATGTTTTAATGTTGTGTATATAATTTCCCGCCACACAACTTCTGCATAAGTTATAATGGCGACATCTCGCGATAACATTGGATAATTACGCGCAAACAAAAAATAATTACGATCATTTTTGATTTTTAATCCTGGTTTTAAAAATTATGTGTGTTGAATGTTTTTCTTGCATTTTCGGCAAAATCGTAATCATTTATTCCTATTCTCTTAGTTTAAAGCATCTGGCCAGTTTTGTTTCCCAAATACGTCACACGGTCAATAACCGACTCAGTGGAGACTGTATACGGACCACAGAAAATTGCATTATTTAGATTTATCCTTGGTTAGCTGACAAAGGATAGCAAAATATAATAATAAAAAAATGAGGCAAATGCAAATCCTTTATCTTGTGTTTTAGACTCTTGGAGCTCTGGCAGCAATGGTGGAGAAAACCTCCCTCAGGCTGATCCTGCAACATGGGCTCACAAAGACCTTGACGATGAGACTATCAGCCGGAGTCCTGATCCCAATGAAGCGCTCTGTGTAAAAGAGGAGCCACCGACCTTCTGTATTCTTGGCAGTGAGGGCACCAACAACACTAGTACCTCTGTAAACAGACCTGCCCCAAAGAGCACTAAAGCAAAGGTCCGAGCCGCCTTCTCCGAGAGCCAGATGAAGGCCCTTGTTCAACGTTTTAATGTGCAGAGGTACCTCACTCCAGCAGAAATGAAGAGCCTGGCAGAGCTTACAGGGCTGACGTACAAACAGGTGACCATTGTTAAGGGAGATGAACTGAATTTGTTTTGATGTTTGTATTAATGTAGTAATTTTTTTTGTAGGTCAAGACGTGGTTTCAGAACCGAAGAATGAAGCTAAGGAGGCACCAGAAAGACAACAGCTGGGCATCAGAGCGATACACAGTTATCAAGAACGACACGGGGCATGGAGAAGTACTCTCCAACCTATCCGCACCCATCCAGCCTGTAAGTATCAATCCCAATGTATTAGCTGCTATTGTCTGACCCAAGTATTCTGTTTACTATGGACAGAGACAGTGGCTCAGACATAGATGAACACATCCATAAAGGAGGCCCTACCATAGTCTGGTTGTGGTCTTAAAGGCACGATGTAACATCCCCTCAACTCGACACACCATTAAACATTTTTGTCAACTATTGGAACATTGTCTGAAGTTTTTGCATTCAAACAATATGTTGAACTTTACTGATCTCCAAACTCTTTTTAGTATCAAAGAGAGCCCAGATCCCCGCTCAAAGAACATTTCAACCCGCATGTGATGGACATCAAGAAGACCGCACACCCAAACCTGGCCTATTACTTGGCTACTATGGGTGGAGCTGCTGGATCTGCTGGTTACCCCACATGGTCATCCAGCACTGCCCAAACCGGAGTCCACAGCAGACCCCAGGTGTCTAGCTGGCCCCCGTCTTCAGATGTCAGTCATTTTGATTTCAATGCGTTTAACCCATCAAGCGTTAGCACTGCTCCTGACACAGGTTTTGAGGAAGGAGAGCAGATCCATAACAGGGCAAATGCAGCCATTGTACAAACTGCCAGCCAATAAAAGTTATTGCTGTTGGCCATAAATGCTTTTGATATCGATGTTGACCATCAGTATGTGTTTTCTGAAGTTTTCTGGCTGTAGTTTGTAAATAAGATGGGTCTTTTTGTCTGACCGGGTACACATGCTGTCATATGTATGTTCATACTTCTGTTGAAGAGCAGTTTTATAATGAACTTTTATTTTTTTATATACAAATATTTAATCCATGTCTATGTTCCCTTTGCGCTTGGGGATGCTAGATGGAATCAAGTTTGTTTCTTTTTATCATTTGGTTTTTGGGAATGTTAAGGTATTGGATGCTGATCTGATGTGTGCACATTTCAACACGTTCTTCATAAATACAGTTCCACTCAAACCCTTATTGTCCTTTTCACAGTTTTGTTGTTATAAACACTGTATTTTGTTTACTTTTTTTGTTAAACTTGAATCCCCAGTGTACTGGGTTGCACCTGATAAGGGATCATGCACTTGTGCTTGCTGAAGCTTTGCTG
>JAVQKD010070338.1:0-10361 GCA_036025635.1 Philypnodon grandiceps
TATATATCCAGAACAAGAATATATCAGAAATAATGTAAAGGGCTGATGTTTAATTTCACAGTCATAGCTTATTCACAGATATTTTTTAGTTAAAAAAATAAAAGCCAACTCCAGGCTGCTGCTTGTCATACTTCTTGATTAGTGTAAATACAAAGCAGTGTGTGCCATGTGTGAGACCATGATATAGGAAAAAGAACGGATGAACCAGAGAAAGAGGGAAGGGGGGCACTAGCCTGGCTAGCTGCGATGAACCAAAGATGTTCTCTAGTCTGGTCTTGATTGCATCTAATTTCAAGGGCTGGGTTTATTGATGTAAGGTAAACTCAAGACATGATGCTAAAAAGACATACATGGTCACACACCGCTTGTTGTTAGCAAGGAAGTTGCTTCAGCAAAGTTTGTATATGCCACAACCAACAAAACACATGCCGTAGCGGCTCATAAACAACATGTGATCGATCCATTAACAATATCACAGAGAAATGATTTGCTATGAACAAGGGACCAGACCCCACTTTTGTAAAAAGTGAAGGCTGGGTTCAAACTTGGAATTTTTTTTTCACACCAAAATCAGCTTGAACCAAATATACAAGTGCTCTATATATACCATAGGGTGGCCAAGGGTCAGCTGATGCAGCAACGGCCCCTGCCCCGCCACTGGCCCCGCCACTGGCCCCCGTGCCCCAGGGGTCACCACTCAAACTGGGCTCCGGGACATTCATCAGGTCCATCAAAGTCGACTGAGGCTAGGAAGATAGAAGAGAAAGAGGGTCACTAGCTATGAATGGGAAGATGTTGTATGGACTGTCTGAAACAATAGGCCATATGTCGGGCAGTCATTATTCTACACACACACAGATGGTGGTCAAGACATTATGTCCTGAGACAAAACTGGGGTCACAGTCGCGCCGCCCTATTTCTTTCGACACATAAGCTCTGTGTTAGCCAAAGTCAGTCAGCCAGTGAGCTTGAGGGGCAGAATAATGATGAGTAAACCGGTCAGAGACCCGTCAGTTAGAGGCTTTATCCTTTACTGAAGCTGTACAAGCTCAAAAATCAGACATGATAAAATGTGACATGTCTATTATACATAGTTATGACAGATCAATGTCTCGGTATGCAAGTTACCTCCTTCTTTTTCTTGGGGAGTTTACCAGAGCCTGGGCCCCCTTTCTTACTCTCCTCCAAGGCCATCTGTAGTCTCAAGTCATCTCCCTTGCGTAGGCGCTCTTCCTGAACACACAGCCAGACAACAAAGGACCTTTTTTTAACATTTTATCATGGAAGACTAATTAAAAATTCCCTGTTGAATTTTTCTGAGGGTCAAAAGTGGGCAACAATGAAACAAGTGGCTTTATAATCACTCAATGGTCGATGGTCGAGATCCCCAAAAACATAACTGATGCTATTTTACATAAGGCTGGGGACACAATAAAAGATTTTGGGCCCAATTTCACTCTGATTTCCAGTTGAGTCGAGTTACCAGGACGTCACTAGTTGGAGTGAGTTGAAGGGAATCGTATTGTTCCAAACGATTAGTGTGTGCGGGTTAACGACTCGAATCTAAGTGCGTGGGGCGGACAGACGCGACTAGACTCCAGTCACAGTCAGTCAAACATGTTTGAATTTTAAAGCCGATTCTGAACGTAGTCGTGTAGTGTGGACTGTTTACCAACCTGACCAGATAAAACAATTTAATAAATAAATAAATCAGCACAGGAACTGTCTACAGCCTGATGTGCGTCTGTGTGCTAAAACGGACAACTAGAACAGGGGAAAAAAAGTTGCTGCGTGGCTTCAGTTGTTTGACAGTAGTGTAGTGACACCCAGTCTTTTCAAAATATAGAACATCTGAGAAAGTCGGGTCTTGTGTCCCCAGCTTTAGGCCCGTCAATCACCAAAGAATTAAGTTAATATGTGAATCAACAGTTGTGTGTCATTTCCTGTGCTTTGGGTTCCATAAAAACATTTACCATTTTCCGCACACTATAGGGCGCACTGGATTATAAGGCGCACTGTCAATAATGGTCTACTTTCAAACTTTTTTCATATATAAGGCGCACCGGACCATAAGGCGCATTAAGCGAAACAAAACAGTCAGACAAGTCAGTCAGTCAAACTTTATTAAACGCGTTCACAATAACTTTCAACCTTGATCAGTTGTAACACGTAAAAAAAACACAGTCTGATACTGCTAAATCAAACGTTAGCGTAGCTTAAAGTCTACGTCGTAAGCGTGTCTCTTGACAGGGGCCATTTTGGGGTCATATATAAACACTAATAATAATACACTACTAATATTACAGTGAAGCATAGTACCGGTATGTATTACTCCCCGAGCTTTGTAGTTTACCAAAGTTGTTTTGACGGAGCGCCTTGAGCGCCATGTGACACAAAATCGCTTGGAGGTCAGTAAGCACACCCAGAATTAAACCATATATAAAGCGCTCCGGATTATAAGGCGCACTGTTGGTTTTTGAGAAAATTAAAGGCTTTTAAGTGTGCTTTTAAGTGTGCCTTATAGTGCGGAAAAATACGGTAAACTATTGATAACAAAGCATCTGGACATAGTTGTAGTAAAACTGTTGTTCCTACCTGCTCTGCGGCCTCTCTGCTCATGGCCAGAGCCAGTTGGATCTGGAGTTGCTCCTCTCCACTTGTCTGGGGTCTGGCCTGCTCCAGCTCTGAACCCATGTTTGGAGAAGTGGCTAAAAAAAAAACACATTCAGATTATATCATTATGGATTAACAGCGCGAAGAGTGGTGGTGTCTGGAGATTGTCGTAATAATTTTATGAATAAAACTATTGGTGGAATCTAAAGTCTGCCTTTGACAATGTAGAAAATCCCTTATCATCAATTGTTCTCAATCTTTAAAAGTCTCCTACTCCTACTACTGAAAATCAACTATTTTCTATGCCATGTACTTTTAAGGAACAATAACAAACACTGATTGCCCTTGCTCTCAAACTCCATTTTTAGTAAAAACACAAGACGTACTATTTTAATCTGCTGTTTTGATCTCAGCAAACCCATATTTGCTATGGGACAAACCCTCAGTCCCATGGCTCATCTCTAAGCTGAGGGCCTCAGGGGCAAGTAACAAGAAGTCCCAGGGGATTTGCTTTGTTATCTGGTGGTAAGGACAGTGCCTAGACCGGTTAGACTTTAACTAGTGATCATCTAGTTAAGGGGTAATTTACTGAATTATTTTTGGACAAACACAACCACAGAATTGTTTAGAAAATAGCTTGATGCACGCCAAAGGGTGAGTAACGACTAAAAAAAAGCAAGCCAACAAGAACAAACACATATTCTTAGAAATAATTCAATTAAAGCTAATAATAAAAACTGTTAAATAATTCTTAAATCGCTAAACGAACATACCCTCTTCATTCCCAGCTGACAAAACAAAAGATGCCTTCACCTCCTTCTCCAGACTAGACTGACAACACAATAATAAATACTACAAGTATTACTGGTAGCAAGAAGGACAAATAAACACAAACTTAGGGCAACTCTAAAGAACAAACCCACTGCCATCACTGTGGGAAAGAGCCATATATGGATAATTACAACACTGTAGCATTCCTCAAATAGTGCAGTCTAAATTGACCATATATTGTGATTAACTCAATACACAGCACCAACATTTATTTCAGTTTACTTATATAGCCAGGGACAGCGTAGAATATACATTAACCTCAGGTAGGAGAGATGCATTGTACCAGGTTATAGCACTAGTGCAAATTTGCACCTGTAATCAGTTTTCTTCTGTTTATCCATTTTAAAGGTTGCAGGTTGTTGTAGTTGGAGGCTATCCCAGCAGCTAAGGTGTTGGGACTTAAACTGCTCTGAACCTAACCTGAACAAGGTCAAAACCAGGGCCCAGTACTACGAAGCTGGATTAGAGGGTTAGTGAGCAAACTTCGGGGTTTAGCCTGGGTTGTCGGTACTATGAACCTGGTTCTTTCTATTGAGCTAGATCTCTATAGAAACTTACGCTGACTCGTGCACATGTATACCGAATACTGTTCTTCTCCAAATCAATTTATTCCTCATATTTGAAACGTGTTGTTTAATAAACTGAGCGATGGTTTGGCATTTGAACAGCACCTTACGCACACTCCTATTCTATTCTACAAACAACTTTAAAGCTATGGGCTCATGTCGTGTGTAGAGCCGTTGGCAGTGTTTTACATGACTTTAGATCAATGTGTGTGAATTCTCCTCCGGTGATTAATATTCACAGTAACCTGCGCCGTGTCCTCACTGTGATTGGTTGTTCTAATCTAAAACAGACATGAGAGAAACGCAGACGCAGAGTTAACTCCGGGTTAAGTGATCCAGATGATATCCTGCTTTATAGTACATCTCATCCAGATGCATATAGCGTCTCTGCTCAGGCTTGGCAATGTGAGGGTTGTCCAACCGGCAGCAACACTGGAGCTTCGCTGCTGCTGACAGCTTTGCCTCCAAGTTTCTCTATAGTAATCCAATTCAAAAGAAAATATGGGATAAATCCACATATAATAGCTATGTGCTGACTATATTATATGTATTTACTGTCCCCGTAGGCTGGTCAATTCAAATGGAAACTTTTTCAACTAGCCACTGATGCTTCAGACATCAACAAACAACATCTAGTATGTGTAGAGTTTTTTTTTTACCACAGCACTTAAGGGCATTTAGATCCACAACTACTCATAGATGTATAATGTAAATAAATATGATACATTTCCGTGAGCAATATTAATTCTTTACACACAATGAAAAGGCTATAAGCTGAATCTTTAAAGGTTAGGTTAGCTGTAGAGGCTGTTCATTCAAACTCTGCACAAACAACAGTAACTGGGGAGTTTGAATGGAATCCCAAAAATCCCTTGTGGTCCTGCCCACTTCTATAGCCAAGCTTCGCTCTCATTGGCCAGTTTTGCCTTCAGTTTTCTCAAATGATGACTCAGCTGCTGAAGCTTCCACCTCTGAGGCACACACACTATCATAACTTACATGAAGGAATGTGGTTCCTGTGGGTTATCACACAATACATGGGAGAGGTAACTAAACTGGAACAGGCTGACAGACACCCAAAACACACACTCATGCAACCACCCCGCTGTGGAGAGACAAGGGGGTCAGGGGTCACAGGAAACAACAGGAGGGTGCAACTCTTTCTGGTGTCTGATCTACTTATGGTTTCTATTGTATGCTGACATTCTAACCGACTTCCAAACTCATGCAAAATGAATAACCTTTGCATCTACATTATTTCATTAAGCACTTTATGACTTCATACTACATTGATAAGTGCTGGATGACAGGGGTGGTAGGGGGTGAACTGTGCTTCCTCTCTTGTGGAATGCAGCCATAGTGAAAGCCACAGAGAGCAGGGGGAGGGGCAAATCTGAAGATGTAGGCCAAAGTTTCACCACTCAGGGGGACCTTGCACACTTTTACTGGTTGATTTGTGAATGTGCAGTAGTACTTACAGCCATGGTAGGATGCCGGTGAGCCCTCCGATCGGCCGTATTCTTCACTGTATGTGGCGAGGTTGGGTTGAGAAGAGCCTCGGCCAAAACCCATAGAGCCGCTGCCTGTGGACACTTGAGCCATTCTCTCTTTGGTCTTTAGTGCTTGAGATCTGGAACCATCAAAGTTAGCTGTTATTACTACGATCAGGTTTTTTTTGGTCCCCGATCAGATTTTTTAATAGTCCATTTTGGCAGATTCAATAATTTTCTAGATTGTATGCACTGTGCAATAGACTTCTATTCAAATGTAGAACTGTGCTTGTCAAGCGTTAACATTAGTCAAATGAGCTACTGATAGTACGCTCATGCTACTGCGATAAACAACAGCTTTTAGCTTTAGCTCAAAGCTAACATCAAACAACTTTCTGAGGCACTGTACCAGAGAAGACTCCTTGATCGGGGCTCCAATACCGATATCAGATACATCTAAATTATTTTTTATTGATAGCAATGTATTAATGATTTCATTGTGAAATGGCATGCTTTTTTGAGAATTGAAAAGTTTCATTATTTTGAGCCAAGTCTTAGCCAAAGTCAGGTATGAATTGGGAAGGTAAAAATTATAGTGTGTTTTATTGGGGCAGGCAGGTGTGGAAACACAGTAGGTGTTTTTAGAACCCTACCTCAGACAGGAAAAGTCACAGACCTACAGGAAAACCCATGTTATAATTATGACTGTGCAACTAGACAATGTGATAGTACAGTCAACTTCAGTCAACATTTTAATAACCTCCCAAGTTAAATCAATGTATAAATAACATTCAACCAGACTACTTGCTTGCTCTTTGGTAAAATGCATCTGTTTATTTTATTGTATGTCATATTGTGCACTGTCCTTAAAGCTGTAGTGTGAAGGTTTACTAAAAATAAGAAATTATTTTTAGCACAAAATTTCAGGGCCTAAAATAAACCTCCAGAATACATTCATTCATTCATTTTCTTCCGCTTGTCCGAAACCGGGTTGCGGAGGCAGCAATCTAAGCAGGGAACTCCTGCCTTTGACCACTGCCCAATACACATTGCACCAGTATGGTACCTCCTGCGGGTGGTGGGTCCACAGGAGGGCCTGACAGCGTGTGCTCGGGTGGGGACTCGAACCACCGACCCTCTGGTTGAAGGGCGAGCACCTACCCACTGCACCACCGCTGCGGCGTCTCCAGAATACAGCTTTAAATAAAACTTTACCAACTGAACAGTCTCACCTCTCAGCTTTAAGGCGGTCCTCATCTTTCAGCAGTACCACCAGTTGCTTGCTCTTCTCCCTGACGTTGATGCCCTGGTCTTTGCCGTCCTTATCGATGTACTGGAAGTCCTTCAGGGTCTGGATGGCGAAGATGTTCTCCTTGCACTGCACCACCACCCGCTCGGAGCCTGTCTTGATCAGGTAGTCCAGCAGCGTCAGAGCCTTGTACACGTGCCGCCAGTTCTTGCCATGATCATTGAGACGTTTCCAGATCATGGCCATAATCTCTCCAAAAATCTGGACATTGTATGTAGCGTCCGCAATTTCGGACATAAGAGAAGATGAGGGCCCCCATGGGTCATTGGATGTGGCCTCTCGGACTTTCCTCTCCACTGTGGTGTAATTATTCACTGTGTTTTTGATCTGTCGGCGAAATGTACTGGGCATGGTGGCGGTCAAGGTGGCAGTCACTTAAGAAGTAAAAAGTTCAAATTGTCCTGTTAAAAATAATGTTTGGAGTTGTATCCTTGCAGTGATAATGTGAGAACATGTAAATGTCTAAAAGTGGCTTGTCAGTTTCCCCGAGTCCTCCAAAACAGCGTCTGTTAAAACCATCTCCACACACGCACCGCGGGCAGCACACATGACCACGCCATCACCTGAGACGCACAGACAAGCAACAGGTTAAGTAAGGAAGATACGTTCATTACATATACATAACAAAAAAAACTGTACATAGGCAATTACGTACAGCAGGTAAAACAGAATGAAATGCCTCCCCTGTTGCAGCAGGTAGAAACACATAATTGTCTTTGCCTAGATATGCCACGAAAATGGACCCCATGTTTTGATCACCAATAAAATCTATAGTAACAATATATCATAATACCTGGGTGTTTACGACAATTATCCAAGGAGTAACAATACACATTTAAAATGATCTAATCACTTTTCAGATGAGAAAAAACAGTCCCAGAATGAACAGTAAATAAAAGATGTTGCCAATCTTGAAAGACATCAAAGAGGAAAGACAGATTCAGTCAATACTGCAAAGCAAGAGCGGAAAAACTGTTCTTGTACGATCACATGGCAGATGCTTTTGGCTAAGTCATGGACTGTGAACTTTGACATATGTGTCTATAATACATTTTCAATTGCTTTTTGTTTATATTTATATAGAGAGTATATAGAGTTTATATAGATGACCCCAGTTACCTCAATAGCGTCCCCTGTAGACAGAAAGAAGAATGTAGTAGGGAAATTAACAAAACTTGGCACAAAAATCCAGACAAATCAAACAAGTCAAATAGACCCTTGTTTGTCATGGTTTAGGGGACGGGGCCTCTTCATTGCCTCAATATAAAAACCCTTAGAAATCACACAATCTGTGATTAAGGTGCCCGTTGTGGCAGATGTATGGGGCCGTTTCACCGATACACAACTTGCTGTCAGGTATGACAGCGTGGGCCTAGTTATTACCATGTTGTGCTGCTAGGTGCCTTGGGGTGACACTATTAAAAACAGGAGTAAAACTCTTCAGTGGGTGGTAGATGAGCCGTACTGACGCGATTACGTCCTAGTCCTGTTTCCACACAAGCAGAACCACAACAAATAATCACTTCCTGATTGACACAATGTTTCAACTGTGTGAAAATGCACTGCTTACTAACCAATACTTATGTATAATAGATATGTAATACACATCAAGTAAAGGAACTGTATCTGTAGCTTGCTCTTAACTATAAATTATAAAGTCATTAAGTGAACCATAGTGCAGTGTCATTGCAGGTAAGCACTAGACAGACATTAAGGACAGTGCCCACTGTTCCTTATTCTATCCTATCCTGTAACATGATCCCTGCTGCCAGCATGCACCAACTTGTCTCACCACCTCGTCTTCTTACAATGAGGAAGACTTTAGCAGGAAGTCTCACACCAAATTGTAAGCAGCATGTTGTCTTGTATGTGTATCCTTTTATTTAGCAGCTCTTCCTGTGTCTAACGCCTAAAGACAGCTGGGAGAGACCATAGTGTGAGTACTGGTGCTTGTGGGGTTAAGAAAATAACTTGACACCTCCCATAAATTTACCTAACACCAGTGAAATGTGAACCCCATGGAGAATGGTCGTCCAAGTACCTTTTTTTTCCCCTCAGTCTACATCCGCATGAATACAGGCCAGACTAAATGACACATCTGCTGCTATAATCACCTATTCAGTCGGCGAAGACAGGAAGAAGAGAAGAGAGTCTGTCTTGTCCGTCCATCCCTCCCCCTCCACACCCGGAACAACCCCCCACCACCACCACAAGTAACAGCAGGACTAGACTTTAGATCACGCCAGCCTCTGAATGGTTTGTGTGGCCCTGGGTGCAAATACATTCTTGGCAATTTGGTGGGACCTGACCTGAGTGGTCACTTAGCTGATGATCAAAATGCACTGAAATTTGCCTCCAGGGTGCATTTCTGTGACAATTATATTTTTTATTTCTTCTGATAGACAAGCTCTATACAAATGAGCAAAAACAACAGTGCAACAGATGCAAGTAGTTAGTCTGACAAACTTTGAACATTTGAGAATTGTCAACATACATCTGGAAGGTATGTTGACATAGAAAATGTCAAGCACATCCAGTGTAAACAAAACTCAACCCTATTCATTCAGGTGTGTGCACACTAATGTCATTGAGTCTCGTGATGATTCCAAGATAACCTGTGATTAGCTTTAAGCACTCAAGAGTCAGGACAGGTCTGCCTTGCCTGGCCCACACAGCAGCAAGCGCAGAGCAGACCTAGAGATAAAAACCCAGGGTTTACTAGTGTCAGTTACTTTGATTACTCTATGTAAGGTATAGGAGCTCTACTCCACACAAACAGGACAAAACATGGATAAGCAATCTACATCTTCCGATCAGTGTTGGCTTTTGTACGGCTCTTGGTCAGCTATAGACAGTCAGAGACTATAGGAGGACGGCGATAATGCATTTGTCACCCACTGTGACTAACAATCTGCCTGACAATAGACAACGCCTTGGCCATTTCTCGGGGCAGTTTTTATTGCGCTCGTGTTTTGAGAAATCCCAACATATTCTTACACGATGTCGTAAAGTTAGCGTATTGTGAAGACTATGTGTTATACAACAGTAAGGGTCCCTTCTATTTACTCTGAACAGATTGTAAACTAATTAAAATGGCAAGTGGGCAGACACGTAAATATTGGCCTAACATTTTCAAGTGAATGGAAATGCGTTTTACACATTTTAGCGAACAGGCGCTGCGCACGCGCAGTAGACAGCAGGGTGCATACCAACAAGAGAAATACGGCTCTTTTAGATATCACGGCATTTCACTGATACCACTACCACAAGCCAAAATAACTTTGAGCGAGTTAGAATAAGATCTCACAAAATCCGGTAGTTTAAGTCAAACAATTTGTGTGCATATCTGATTTATCTGGATTGTGACTAATCGCTACTTTTGGTATCCAGTCTATTTGCAGTGTCACTTCTACAGAAGCGACCACGGCGAACGAAACGTAAAAGTATTTGCATAACATTGATAGTACAATCAACACGAGTAGCACATGAACTACGAGAAACACGTTGCACAAATTAGGGAAGTTAGTATTAAACAGTGTTCAACCATATACT
>JAVQKD010070495.1:0-10102 GCA_036025635.1 Philypnodon grandiceps
GGGATGATTGTGCATTACTCTACAAGGTCACTATAACATGATATGACAGTCGCTGCTCGTAAAGCTACATGCATTCAGACGTTTAGTTTGAGTTATTTCACCATAGTTTTAAAGGGTTATATGAATTAGAGAAGGCCAGATTCCATGTATGTGTTTTAGTCGCCAGACTTCATCCGAGTGACCTTGTAGAGCAATTTGCCTCTACATAATAGCACTACTAACATATGGAGGAATGGAATCTAATTGCATATTAGGTTTGACTGCACCTCAAGAGAAGACCAAACATTCACACACGTGGACGCACAACACACATACACAGAACAGACACGTGGGTGCTCTCCTGGTCCTCTGGGCCATGTTAAAGGGAGGCGCCCACTGGTGGTGATGACGGTGATAGCAGCTGACTGAGAGCCTCACTCAGACAGACACCCGTCCAGGCCCACCGCTGCACCGTGACGGTCTTTAACGTAGCCGTTGTGGAGGCCGTTGCTGGGCAGAGGGGTGCAGGCGGCGGTGATGCCGCAGTGCTTCAGCAAGTTGAGACCTGGGGAGGAAGGGACAGTGGGAGAAGAGCAAGAGCAGGAGGAAGGGTCCCTCTGGGGGAAAGGCTTCATGGTAGAGAGTATCAGAGCCAGGCAGTCAGCCACATCTTTGTTAGGAGCACAGGCAAGGGCTGGGGTGTGACCTGATCAAGACATTTACATTACTTTGAGTTGGAAAGTTTTAATACAATTAAATGATGCTGAAATATCTGATGCATTTG
Source organism: Philypnodon grandiceps (assembly GCA_036025635.1). Taxonomy (NCBI): domain Eukaryota; kingdom Metazoa; phylum Chordata; class Actinopteri; order Gobiiformes; family Eleotridae; genus Philypnodon; species Philypnodon grandiceps. Next base: position 764 of record JAVQKD010070495.1, read on the forward strand.
TACCTTCCTCATCCAGGGCCAGCACAGTGGCTCCTCTGCTCAGCAGTGCCTGAACTACTGTAGACAGACCATTTCGGGCCGCGAGATGGAGAGGCCTAAGGGCAGAGTAACATTATGAGAAATACTCAAACAGAATGACCTCAACGGGGCTTTTAGCCGTTGTTCTTACATTTGCAGAGCACTGTTGGAGGCATTTATTAGTGTGGGACTGTGGATTTCCCCCAGAATCAGCAAGGCACACATCTCATGAGCCTGTAGGAAACATGAAGCACGTTTTAAAAGGTGCACCGTGTGCATGCCTCTATATGTCCAGAACACAAGCATGATTTGTACAAACTAAAACTGAATTCATGCTTCATACATTTGTATGGACTGACTGTTACCTTGCTGCAGGCCAAGTGCAGGGCAGTGTTCCTATTCTCATCCAGCAGATTCAGATCAGCCTTGGCCCGGTGAAGGAGGATGGCTGGAAAACCATAAAATACAAATACACTTAGACTGTTAACAGTACTTTATCATGAACAGAAGTATGTTACTTTATGCTTAGACCCTTAAAATGACAAGCACACTGCAGCTTTTTTTATAATCTCTACAGGACGTACCCACTGTGCCACTGTGCCCCTTGTCAGCAGCGACCATCAGAGCAGAGCGTCCACTGTTGTCCACTGCATTTATGTCTGGTCCGTGACAAAGCACCAGCTGAAGTCCTGCAACATCCTCTGCAAACGCAGCAGCATGAAGCGGGATCCTGCGCGGATTGGAGCAGGTCAGAGGAACTCAAGTCTGAAATCTGAAATTCTAACGCATTCCTTTTAGTTTGTTTTCTTACCTTCCTTTGGCATCTCTGGTGTTTATCATGTGGACCCCAGCAGACTCCAGCAGCCTCTCCGCTGCACCACTGTGGCCATTGATGCTACATGAGAAAGAAATCATTATTTAAAAACAACAAAAATCCAATAGCCAAAAGATGAATCTGATTTATCAAAAGAGACTGAGTCTACACTGAACACTCACAGAGCACAGTGCAGTGGGGTGAAAGGGTTTCCCTCTTCATGGTTAAACGTTTTTAATTCAAGTAAAACTTCCAAACAGTCTTCATGCCCTGAAACAGGATCAAAGCAGATTTACGCACTGTGGTTGTGACACATTTTCCAACTTAATTAAAAAATCAAACCTTTGTAAGCAGCCCAGTGTAATGGCGTGTATTGTTTGTTGTCCAGCAGTTTATCTTGTGGGTCTATAGCAATGGCGGCCTGCACCAAACTGGCCAAGATTTCTGTGTGGCCTCTAGATGCAGCGTAGTGCAGAGGAGTCTTACCCTGGGTGTCCCGACACAGTGCAGAAGCTTTGTGGTTCAGGAGTGCTGTCACACAGTCATCATGACCCAAAACAGCCTGTCCAGGAAGCATAAAGATGAGATGCTGCTTTTAATTCTGCAAACAAATGGAAAATGAGAACTTATATCAGCTAATCTCACATACCGCTCTGTGCAAAGCTGTGCTGCCCTTCTTGTCCTTGGCGTCTGGTGAGGCATCCTTCTCCAGCAGAAGGTGAACACAGTCAGTGTGACCGCCCAGTACAGCAAGCATAAGTGGGGTCCTGAAATGAAAAGTATCACAGTTACACATTAGGTTTTGTGGTAACGAATAAGAGAAAAAAAATCACTTACTGGCCAAATTTGTCTGCAACATTAGTGAGATCCCCTTCCTCTCCATAATCAATCATCATGCGCAGGCAATCTGCGTGACCATTAGCAGCTAGTGGGACAGAAATAGAGACACTATATTGAACGCCATTGTTTTCAGACATAAGACCAACTAGATTATGTAGTACAAGTTAAGACATGGAAAACAGCAATACTTTTCATGGTTCAAACAGGGGGTTAAAATACCTGCAACATGAATAGGAGTCCACATGAGGCAGTTGTCATTGAGAAGACAAGAGGCCCCCTGAGCCAAAAGCACTTCCACACAGCGGGCAAAGCCTTTCTGTGCAGCCAAGTAGAGCACAGAACGTCCTGCAGCATCCTGCATATCTACATACGCTGCAGTCTCCGTCAGCACACGCAGCGCCTGCCAGTGACCCCTATCAGCCTGCACAAGCACAGTAATCTGTCACAACTCAGGTCTGCAGGAAACGGGCTGAAGATGGTGCAATGTGGGACTTACAGCAAGATGCAGTGGACTGACTGGAATACTGCTCTCTATGTCGCCTAGTGCATTGAAGGACATCTCCAGAAGCTAAAACATAACCAGAGAATACTTAGGTTTCCTTTGATCCTGAAGTCCTGTGATCGATTAAAATTATATACACAAATAGAACCAACCAGCTCCAGGTTTTGTTTGTTGCCGTGGTAAGCTGCATAGTGAACGGCACTGTAACCCTTTGCGTTGACCATTGAAGGGTCAGCACCATTGTCCAAAAGATGCTCCAAGCAGCTGGTATCAAATAAAAATACATTTACATAATATGTTCAATAGCGGTAAAACATTTAGGTACAGTGCACAGGATGTTCAAAGATACTCACAAGTACGACTCCTTCGCTTCATCTTCATTATTCTGATGAGTCCCAGGAAAATGACGATCAACTCTGAAAGTAAAAATTTTGGAATTACAAAAAACATGCATCTAATATTTGAGTTGCTTTTCAAAGATGCATGACATTGTATTACGAACATTCATTATTATATGGTATGTTTATTTCGTGAATTGGTTTCAGTTTTTATACAAAACACATTGTCACCTGCTAAAGGCTTGAGAGGCAGCAGAGTAGTGCAGGGGAGTGCAGCCTGTTTTATCAGGCTCATTGACCTCAGCGCCAGCGCTCACCAGGGTCACAGTGCACTGGTACCTCCCATTAGCAGCCGCATAGTGCAACGGTGTCCTGTACAGACGGAAACAGAAACAAATGCTTACATGTACAGGAGATATGACGCATCAACAGGAACAAACTTACCTTCCCATTAAGTCCCTCTTGTTCAAGTCAGTACCACTGCTTACGAGCAAGTTCAGACATTCAACATTTCTGTAGAAAAATAATGGATTATTATAGAACAACTGTATTAAAATGTAATCAGTATCTTACCCTCCAGAGGCAGCAGCGTGTAGACAGGTCCTCCCAAAGTTGTCAGGGGTATTTATGTCAAACCCAGCTGATAGCACATGCTCTTTACTCATAGATGAAACTATACTATACAGCTGACCTGAAATGTGGCAGAAACAGTTAATCGACAAAGTGCTATTGTGCAGTTTGTGTGCATGTCCATTCATTTAGGACAATGACAAACCTGAGGAGAGTAACTTGCGACAACAGTCTGAAAACCCGTACAACACAGCTAAGTGCAAAGGGAACATGCCATGGATCCCACGTCTAATCAGCAAAAAGAAAGCAAACATTATTGCTAGAATGAGACAGAATTATCACAGTAAGATAAATCTGTGTGTACACATGATGTGATGCAACGGTAATATAAACTCCACACATTCTCTCCAGCACTAGTAATATAGAATAAACAGTAGATTTTGGATACCTGGCCGTGTCTGCTCCATTGGTCATCAGAGTGCTAATCAGCAATTCATGGCCATACTTAGCAGCAACATGGAGAGGAGTATTGCCATACTTATCCACACAATCAATTTCCCCACCTGGTTTAATAAGGAGAAGAAAAAACAATGACCATGTGAGGAAAGAAAATCCAGGCGGCACACTTGGATTTGACACCAGTGTATGGAGTGAACGAATAATGCAATTGTAAAGTGTCTATGCATTATTTTTACCATTTTGAATGAGGATCTGAGAGCGTGTGAAGCGCCCGTGAATGGCTGCCATGTGCAGGGGACTCTTCCCTTCTTTGCTCTAGAGATGAGAGAGCACACAATATGCATTTCATTACATGTATCAAAAGCCCACAGTGCCAGCAACCAACATTCACTGTGACTAAACCCCTGACTTACCAACATACACATTAAAATATAGTTGCTTTACGTCATATTTACTTAGTCTTAATTTCCTATTTTAGTCAAATACATGTAAAAGCATGTGGTGGGGGCTAAAGTCACTTCTATGCAAGACTGAAGTGCATGAGCAGAACAGATGTGTACCTAACACCCATTACAGACATTTGAGTGACAGCTCCAGCCCAATATGAAGTAAATCAATAGATTGAATGATTTTGAATACCTGCTGGTTGACATCTGCCCCATTGTTGACCAGCAACTCCAGACAGAGGGCACCATTGGTTGAGACAGCTGCCAGGTGCAGAGGGGTGTAGCCACACTTGTTGGGTTGGTTGACATTTGCTCCATGATTGACAAGTTCTGTAGCCACCGCCTCCTGCCCCATGTAGCAGGCCACATGGAGTGCTGTGTTTCCAAAGCCATTAGGTTCATCAATCTGAGAAGAAGAAATGACAAACAAATGTTGGTGGAAGCTAGAACGGAATTCAGGAAATCTTCTAAAAGCATCATGATATTTTGGTCTCTGTAAATGATCATCACAAACCTCAGTGCCCATCCTCAAAAGGTGTTTGACAATATCAATGTGACCACCTGCAGCTGCAGCATGAAGAGGCGTGTAACCCTGCTTATCTTTGCTGTTCTTGTCCGCACTACGGGACACTAGTAACTTTACAATCTCCACATGTCCTGTAAAAACACCAAACATTTTTACTGAGACACTGGTATTAATTAAAAAAGAGCTTGAAGAAAAGCACTGCTTACCCAGGTAAGCAGCACAATGGATGGGCTGCCTTTCCTTCTTGTCGATGGCACTGATGTTAGCCCCTTTGTTCAGGAGCAGCTTTACCATCTAGAAAGGTCAAATTTAATTCTGATTTACGATCTAAAACAGATCATTTATTAACATATCTTAGTAACCGTTCCTCACCTCTTGAAAACCACTCTGAGCGGCATGATGTAGGGCAGTTCTGCCGGTGCGGTCTGCCATGTTCAGATTGCTCAGTTGGGTTAGCAGGGCCTCAGCGCAGCGTGTGGCGCGATTGGCAGCTGCCACATGCAACGGTGTCTGCCAGAACTTGTCTCGTACATTAGCCTCAGCTCCTCGCCTCAGCAGCAGACCCACAGCTCTCTAGAAGAAACACAATTATGGAAAATTATTTAACATTGACTTGAAAAGATTGTATACTGGACAGTTTTCACACAGAAGTTAAGTGGACACACTTCATTTCTGCAAGCAGCTGCTCTGTGCAACGGAGTCAACCACACATGGTCTTTTGCATTTACACTGGCACCTGGCAAAAAAAAACAAGAACGTTGTAAAAGCAATTCTGGAGATAACTCTTCATCATATTGCCCATGAAAATTGATGATAGCTTTAGCTCACACTCACCTGCCTCTACGAGGAGGTCTATTATATGGACATCACCCACACAGGCAGCAGCATGAAGTGGGGTACGGCGCTCTTGGTCCTGTTGGAAAATCAGACAAAGGCACATGATATTTCTATATTATTTTATTATCAGAATCTGTCATCCGGAGATGTGCTTCAAACCTACCAGTGCATTGACATCCTCGTTTTTGTGCAATAATAATTGAACTTCATCAGCATTGCGATTGAAGATGGCCTGGACCAGAGGAGGCTGCAATGCACATACAAATGGCTTGATTAAGTCAAGACTAGTGTTGTAAAAAATGCAATTTAAATTATGGGTATGTTGCGTTCGCGCTAGCGATTCGGCTACGAGCAGGACAACGGGAGTAAAACAGCTACGATTAGCATTTATAAAAAATGTACGACGATAATCTGTCTAGATCATCTAACAATCAACGCTATCTAATTCATTGGTAGTTACACTGATTCTAAACTGGGATTTACATAGTTCTGTAAAACAAGGTAAAGGGGTAATGATTAGCATCCATGCTAGCGCGTTAGCTGCTAGTTGGTAGCCTCAGAGCTGGCCCGGACCCAGAGCGGGGCCTAAACAACAGCATCAGCCGCGTTCGTACCCGTTTCACGGGAGAAAATCTGCGACCAGGGCTAAAACACCAACGTTCACGAGAGCTGGTCCGCGCTGAGTTTTTTGCAACAAAATACTCGAAGCTATTTGTTGTAGATAATTACTATTACACACGGAGACGCAGCTCGTTCCCAGCAAATAGACTGCGCCACAGCACAATCTGGGAGCGTTCTTTTCTTACCTGGTCTGCAATGTTGAGTACTCCCATCTCCCAAACTCAGCCCGGACGGAGCTCCTTCATGAGGATTCAACTTCGAGGTATATTGCGGTTCGCCACTGTGTTCACTTTTCAGACTACACCCATTGCAGGTCGCAAACACAAATGCGGTCTTGATCTGTCACTGTTGTTGTCTGTATCCTATGTCTAGCCTAACGATACTGGTTACGGCGGTGCTGGTCCGCCTACAGGCGTGGCGGCCTCTACTCTACAGGCGAAAGGACGACACCGTGTGGCCACAAAGACAAATTAAACTGTGTTTAACATAGCAACAAACACAGCTCACCTCATATAACACGCTATATAACGTTTTGCTTCCTCGTGTAACGACATTGTCTGAATTGCGCTTATTTTATACAACATTTATCCATAATTCACAGTATTATTATGGTCTTGCGTTTATACAGACGCCCATGGCGGTAGGGGGCGGTATTTCTTGTGCTGAGCTAAAGACAAACCCACACAGAGCATAGAAGCAGCAGCTTTGTCCCACCGGCGTTTCTCATCGGAAGGTCGTACCACTGATGGTTATACAACTACACTACGAATTATACCTGCTCCGCACCGTGTCGTTATGTTAGCAGCTCAGCAAAGAAAGCAAACGGGAAAATGAACGGTGGTAAAAGCTAAAGGATTCTTACTTGAAGTCATGTTTGTTCGTATCCCTTGCTAAGTGGCTAATGTTAGCATCGCTCTACGAGACCAACACAGGGTTTTGCTTATATTTTAAACCAACCGACAAGACAGACTATCCAACCGACGAGTGCATTTTGACTCTAGAAAACTCCTAAATAGTGGTCGCTGGGCATTAAACAAGCATAGCTGAAACTGGGACACTAAATCCGACTGCGCAGTCTTGGAGCTGACTCGGGGCTAACATTTTGGAGCAAGGCTCTCCCTTGTTTGGACGGTCGGGTGCTGGTTTGATGGCAGCTACAGCAAGTGCCCGAAGGTTACCCATTGGTGTGCGGACACTGAGTGAATATCTTCAGATTGCCACTGTGGGGTCACCTCGCTCGACACGCTTAGTAGTTCAAAGGGAATATACGCGACAACACATCAGGTAAATACAAGTGCTTCATGTTCTAATACCCCCCACTTATTATTGACCTACACATAAACTGAGCACAAACTAATTGCTACCATTAACGTCCATTATTGGGTGTCAAATTACAATGTACTTTTTTCTATTCACGCACTGAGAAATTGCCAGCTACTCTCAGCACAGAGGCCTTGTGTGTGCTTTAGTTATTAGCAAATCTGTTCTGAGTATATGCTGGAAATTGCAAGGGAGTGACCTTGTTTTGAGCTTTTCAAAGGTTGCTCTCTTTCCAGAATTTGTTTCACAGCAAAGGTTCTCTTTACTTTCAGATATTTGTCATCATGCGGTATACTAATGACAAGAGCCCCCAAAGTTCTGTGCCTTCACGAGTGGGACACGATGTCGGCTGTTCCTCAAAGCAGAAACTTCATCAGCCTTACCAACAAACGAAAGGAGTACTCCGAGCGTAGGATACTGGGGTAATTTTACATCACTGGACAAAATGAACAGTGTATAAACAGTCGCACTATTCTTGCTTAATTCTTGTTTAATTATGCTTTTTAGGTATTCTATGCAAGAAATGTATGACGTGGTAGCCAATGTTGATGACTACAAGCTTTTTGTTCCGTGGTGTAAGAAGTCCCAGACGATTATGAAAAGAGCAGGTCACTCCAAAGCCCAGCTCGAAATTGGTTTCCCTCCAGTGGTGGAGCGATACACATCCATGATCACTAACGTCCGACCTCACCTAGTCAAAGTAAGTACAAGTGCATTTTATTCAGATCTCTAGATAAACAACCCTTAAGAACATACAGTAGACGGTACAATACGTTTTTGTTTGTGCAGGCTGTCTGCACAGATGGGAAGTTGTTCAACCATCTAGAGACAATATGGCGCTTTAGCCCTGGTATACCTGGATATCCTCGCACATGCACAGTGGACTTTTCTGTAAGTATCCCACTATGTTCAATATAATATCGTTCTAACTATTACTGCAAATACAAAGTGGCTTTTCTTGTGCTTTTTTTTTTTAACAGATAGCGTTTGAGTTTCGTTCTTTGCTCCATTCCCAGTTAGCTACCATGTTCTTTGATGAGGTTGTAAAGCAGAATGTGGCTGCGTTTGAGCGGCGAGCCTGTAAGCTGTTTGGACCAATGACGCGTATCCCACGTGAACTGATGTTTCATGAAGTGCATCAGACGTGAGCTCAGTCGCTCTGTTTCCATAGCTGGCCTTAAACATAAACTATTATAATTTTCTTCTCATCCTGCCTGCATGAGGCTATTTATCATCCTTTTCCCTCCATCTCAGTAGAGCCAGTAGCTGCTAATCTAGTCATTGGCCCTTCATCCGGTGTTAGTATTAAAGTATGTTCCTGCCTCAAGTTGTTTATGGCACTCCCGTCTTTTGCTACCTCCATAAAAGGAATTTCTTTTGGGCAGAGGAACCTGCCTTTGTCCTTGCTCCACACTTAATGACAGCTGTATGTTGTATGTACACTTCACAGATTTGAATAACAATAATCAGGTTTATTTTTGTAAAACAAGAGACTTCTTTCGACTGGGAACAAGACCTTGTGGAGACCTGTCACACTGCGACCTGTTACAGCCAAGCATAATTACAAAGGCCCTTGAATTATTTTTCAGTTAGTTTTAATATCCATACAAGCTTGGTGCAAAATACATTTTAATTTATTCCGCAGCGGTTATATGAAACTATTTTATTATTAAATGTGCCATGTGGTGAGAGGGTCTTTTCTGTGGATATTATATGGGGATACAAAGCTTTATCTTGATGTTTATGCTGTGAGGTGTTTGTTTTCTGGCTTAAGGTTTGAATCTTTTAATGATTTATTTTACATAACTCAGAGCGCCCGGAACAGAAGACACGTGTAAACATTTGAAATGATGAGACTGATGTGGGTAAAGTACCGTATACAGTAAAAACACTTTGGGCTGTAGAATAAATCATTATCCATCTGTGTGTGGTTCATTTTCATTGACGTTTATTCTGATGCATGGATGTACAAGTGCAAGAGATTTTCTTTCACCGTTTTTTATTTGGGGCTTATTTTAAGAGCACACTGCAAAAATCTTTTAACTCGG
>JAVQKD010070905.1:0-10281 GCA_036025635.1 Philypnodon grandiceps
CTTTTCATTAAACCATTTAACCATTATTGTAACAAACTGTATTGCCTTTATACTAAAATCTAACATTAGCACCAGTTTTGAGGGATTCCATTTGCGTCCATCACTGAGGAGGTAAGCATTTAGTTCAACTTTTCTCAATGGCTAATTGGTCAGTGGATCTGTGAATTTTGATGATGCTTTGGGAACACGGCCAGGTCTACACACGAACAGTGCCACTTTGAATGTAGGTGGTTTCTCTTTGATTTGAGTGTTCTTTTTTGGTTTTAGGTGCAACTGAGAGTACATTCAGTTTGGTGCAAATTTCCTGTATCTCAGCAGCTCAAACGGTGTTGCACCTGTAGTTGCATGAGGTGTGGCTCGATCACTGATCAGTCACTGATTCTTTCCATGGTTTGCGACTTCTCTTAGTTGTCTGTATGCACTCTTTAAAAACTCTGTTAAATCTCTCTACAGCACCATTTGCTTTTGGGTAGTACACACTGGATTTCAAGTGTTGTATCTCTCTCTCTCTGCAAATGCATGAAAAGTGAATTGACTTCCATTATCTGAAACAAGGTGTGGGTTGCCCTCCCTACTGAACACTTGGCCAAGAAGTGAGTAATGACATCTGTAGAGACAGTAGAGGCAAACACAACCTCTGGCCATTTACTGTAATAGTCAATGAGAACAATCGCATGTCGGCGGTCCCATGTTGCATTTTCAAAAGGTCCTGTAATGTCAATTGCACTTTTTCCCATGGCTTATCTGGAAACTCCACAGGTGTAAGCGGGGTAGGTGTAGTTTTGGCAATTTGTCCAATTGTGGCCACCAGTACAGTTCACGTAGTCTTTCTTTGGTTCAAAATATGTCCTGGTGTCCCTCGTGAGCCAAATCCACCACTCTGGCACAAAGCGACACAGGGACAACTAGACAATCAGTCCCTCTCAGTGAGTCATGAACAGACAACTCAGCTCGTTTTTTGCATTTGGGCTAACCTTTCATACTCTGTTAGCGTAGCAGTGTCAGCTCTGGACAGGTATCATATGGCGGTACTGAACTCTGAAAGAGAAATGGCACACAGTGATTTTTTAAAGACAGCAGCAATCACATCAGGTCACAGTCTGTGGTAGCCTGGAGAGACAATCATTCATTCATCAGACATTTTTTGGTGACCTGGGCGGTAAGTGACGTCATAAGTGAACCAAAGCAGTCGGGCTGACCACCTGGCAATTCTCAGTCCAGCAGGCCAGCGCCTTTCGAGGTGAGTAAGGGTGTAAGTGCCTGGTGATCTTTGCGCAAAAAAAAACAACGTCCCTAGAGATAGGTCCTCCACCTCTCCACAGCCCAGACACAGGAAAATGCTTCATGTTCAGCTGTAGAAAATTTGCATTCAGCTGGCGAGAGAGTTCTGGATGCAAAAGTGACTACTCTCTCGGCCTGATCAGAATGCAGTTCTGTCAACACTGCGCCCAGTCCATATTCAGATGCATCTGTAGTCACATGGATAGCAAGTCTGGGTCATACAGAGCTAAAGCAGGGCTATCAACTATCAATCCCTAGAGTGCATTAAAACTGAATTCAGCTTCCATTGTCCATTTAAAGTTTGTGTCAGTGGACTCTCTGAGCAATGCAAGTAATGATTCAGCAACTGTGGTGAAATCTGAAATGAACTTCCTGACCCAGGATGCAAGACCCAGGAAAGATCTCAGAGAAGACATATTGTGTGGAGCAGGGGCATTAATCACTGCACTGATTCTGTCCTGGTCAGGGTGAAGTCCATCTTTTGATATGGTGTGACCCATGTAATTCAGAGAAGACTGGTTGAACTTACATTAGTGCATGTTCAGTTTGAGTCCTGCATTGTTTAAGGCATGTAGCACTTTCCACTTTCAATTTTTAATGCCAGTGTAGTAGCCTAGTAAGTTTCAGGTCCAGTTCCAGTAAAAGTCTATCTCGGATACAAGAGATACAAGAGATACAAGAGAGTATACAATCTGCAGCTTTCTCCCGTAGCGAAGCAAGGCATTGATTGATTTACTTGTCTCATCCGGTGCAATAACATTCACATTGGGTACAAAATATCCTTTCAGGGCTGCAACAGCAGTGTCATAGCTGTCACCCGTGTGACATCACCGGTTACCCTGGGCAGGGAATGAAAGGAGCAGGTAAAGGCACAGAACTAGACGTCCTTGTAGTCAAAAATGTTTTGGTGTTGCGGCAATAAAATAAACATTCATATATGCGCTTCAGACCTTTTACTTTCGTTTTATTCACCATACAGCATCGTTCAGCTTGCATTAATCTTGACAGTGTACATTTTCTCCACCTCTTGGCTACTCAGGGTCATAGCACAACATAGATAAACTCCATTACTGTCTCTAGTGTGCTTTGTTTAGCGGCACAGCTTCAGTGAGGTTTGAGTGGTGTTTGATTGACAGCTAGTCAGCCAATCAAGCTTAGTTTTCTGGATTAAAACGCTATTGGTTAACACACATCGGCTGCCACATCAAAATGTATAGTTGTCTATAGGACAAGGTCGGGACTTAAACAAAATAATAATAGTACCCACTTTACATCATAGAACAGGACCAGACTATCATTTATCGTTTCTTTCCGGACTTCTGCTTTCACTCCACATTCACACACTGGTTGCGGTAAAGTATGTACCCAGCCTGCGCCAACCAATAACACAACCACAATCATACGTAGGCAATGTGAGTTGTCTCGCCCAAAGAACACAATGACAGACTCAGTTTCAAGCAGGATTCAAACTGCCAATCCTCCAGTTATAGGACAGCCACTCTAAGTAGAGATACTACAGATGCAGAGGAAAAATGCAGAAATAATTTTGAAACCTTCTAGAATTGTTTTAGAAATTTTGTGTTTAAAAGTAGAAATCCACTGACAGAATTTGACAAAATGTAATAAAATAACATTCTGATTATTTTAAGTGTAAGTAAATCTTTTTGAACTTCCCTTTGAATCCAAATAATTGGTTGCATTTCACTTTACAGCATGTTAATAATATAGTATTTATATATAAGTAATTTCTATGCTATTAACCTTGTTTTTTGCTATGTTTTTAGCATGATAACAAACAATTTGAAGTTGAATTGCCAACTTATTGTGGTGGAGAGGTTTTTGTGCCCGAACGATCCTAGGAGCTATGTTACCGGGGGCATTTTGCCAGAGGCAGCCATAGGGGACTGGTGCATTGTGGACACAGTCGCTAGCTGTTGGGACGTAGAACCTCGCTGGGGGGAAGGAGCCTGAGCTTGTGCAGGAGGTTGAGAGGTGCCACATCCTCGCACAGCTTGGACTCTGGAACACTCGAGAGGGGCTGGACCCTCCACTACTCTGGAGTTGCCCATAGTGAGAGGCGGCGAGCTGGTGTGGGCTTGCTTATAGCTCCCCAGCCCTCGTTCCTCCCCGACCTGAGTGGTATTTTGTTATTGCCGGAGATTGATGATCAACTTTGTTGTCGTTTCATCTGATCTCCAGCTGTATGTCTTGGACACTCGGGTGAAGAGAGGGGCTGAGCTGTCAACTGATCACCAACTGGTGGTGAGTTGGATCTGCTGGCGGAGGGGGAAGGATTACAGATCTGGCAGGCCCAAGGCCTGGGAACGGTCTGTTGGGAACGTCTGGCTGAGCCCTCTGGGAGTTTTCTCAACTAGTCCACATGTGCTTTGTGGCTCTGGAGAAGGTGTAGCCTATCTATTTTAATATTGTTGCCTATTTGTATAAACTGCACTGCTATTTATTATATTGGTACTGCTAAGTTTACACTGTTGTGCAGTTTAGTGTGAAGGACCTAAATCTTGGTTTGCCCTGACATTCACCACGAACAAACCAAGTGAGCCACCCAAGCATGAGAGACTCCTGGAAAAAGTGGACCAGGGCAACAAGGCTATTTGTGAGGCTATCCAGCAGCTCACCACCGAGCTCTCCAGCCTCCACCAAGCTCCAAGACCCTTACCATCAGATCAGAGAGATCCAGCCGACCAGCCAATGGCAGAGACCACCCATCTACAGAGGTTGTCAGTGCTGCCAGACCATCATCCCACATGGCCAGTGTGACCATTGTTATAAATGTAGGAGTTCTAACCGCTGGGCAATTGGCTGTTCTAAAGTCACTCATGTCTCAGCTTCCACAAATAAGATTGAGACTATGGTACATCTTGGTAAGACCGACACCCAGTTCAGTCAGATGGCTCTTCTTCAGTTCAGTCAGACGGCTCTTCTTACTAGCAAGCAGAGACAAACGCTAGTGGGAAGAAGATACCTTGTCCGAGCCACCCTCAATGATGGGGATATTAAAGTGTTATGGGACAGTGGTTCCCAAGTGTCTATTCTTGGAGCAGACTGAAAAAATAAAAATTTTCCAGATGTCCAAGTGAAGCCAGTGGCCAGTTCTCCATCCAGCTTCTGGAGGATGGAGAACTTGATCTGTCTGCAGCCAATGGAACAGAGATCACTTACAAAGGATGGATAGAAGTGGAGTTCACTGTCTCTAAAAAGGCCGCCTCAGGAGTGAGTGACTTTTCGTGGCCAGCAGTGACCTTGAACAACCCATTATCGGCTTTAACATCATAGTGGAGTTAGCCCTAAGCAGTAATTGTGTTTTGGGAACTACTGTCCAGCTGGTCACATGGTCCAAAGACTCTCTTCAGCCCTGGAGGTGGGCCGCAAAACTGCACTTGCTTTGCTGACTCTTTTAAAACAGCTCGAGCCTGAAGGCAGCCCCCAAATTTCCCAGCTCGACTAACACCCTGTGACCATCCCCCAAAACAGCATCATGATTGTGTATTGTGGGCAAATCAGTAGGGAGGGATTGTATGCTGTACTAGAGCCCAACCCAGAGACAACATGGCTGAATGGTATAAAAGTAAGAGAGCAGCTTATTTGTTTCCCCCGGGACTATACCAAAGTTACTGTGGCAGTGGAGAATAAAACTGACAGAGACATTACACTTTTTGGCCACACCAATTTTGGCTGGCTGCATAGTGTTGGCAGTGTGTGCCCTCTGGAGCCCAAAAAGCAGCCACCATTACCATCAGCAGGTGGCCCCCTCTCTTCAGTCAAGCAGTTTACCCCAGTGCAATTGACCTACCAGTTGACCTGAGCCATCTCGCTCCAGACCAGCAGCAGATGCAGATGCTGAGAGCGGAGAGCCAAGTTTTTGCCAAAGATGATTGGGACACTGGCTGTATTAACCCTTTGGGCACCACATTTTTCAGCCGTTTCAAAAATCCAAATGACACTGTATTTTTTTTTGGTATGGTATATCTTATTGCAAGGGACAGGACACAGACCGGCACTGCACTGACTGCACCTGTAGTGTGTCTGGTGTCGGCCACTGGGACGAGAGCGGTCGGAGCAGACAACACAGTCTCTCACAGCTCTGAATTTCCCTAAGCCAGTGGCATTCTTTGAGTCATTTTGGAAGTTGTTCTCTTTCAGGTGAAGGTCTTCCACCATTTTTCCTCTTTCCTCTGTATCCCTCAAGATAGGTGCTGATGATGGCCTGTATGAAGGCCTTGAGTCGCTTGGGTGATGGTTGAATACACTGGGTGTAAATAATGTGTGTGTGTTTACCACACTTATGCTGAGGAGGGCATTTCTTGGAATGGTGTGGGAAAATGTAGGTTTTCATTCTCTGGTCCACTCTGTCCACTCCACCCATAAAGAGGTCATAGTTGCCCATGCAGAGCGGTTTGTCAATACACCGCCATCCAATTCTGCTCTTCTTTGTCCTTATTACTCTACCACAGAGTTACCATGAATCAAGGACACAGTCTGGCATGTTTTGTACCATACTACGCACATGCCAATAGTTTTCCCTTTCTTAGAAACATAGGTGGGTCACCTCTCTTCAAAATTAGCTGGTCTTTTTTCAGTCCTCCAGGCATCCCTCGCCTAATTGCTGCGACTGTCCCACACAAACCAATGCCTTTTTGGGCCAACTCCTCAGCAAGGGTCGGTGAGGTGTAGTAGATGTCCTTGTAGACCTTGTGCCCATTCCCCGCATATGAACCCAAGAGGTGGTGAACAATACGCTTGGTGGCACTGCCTTCACCAAGAAAACTGGCCGGTGTGACGTGACCATTGCAGAACATACCCAGTATTGCATTCACTCATAACATACGCTCTATAGCCATATTTATCTGGCTTTCTGGGGTTATACTGCTTCAAGACGGACCTTCCCTTGAATGCGATGGTCATTTCATCCAGGGTGTGTAGACCAAAAACGAGGGACCAGTAGTTCAATTATTGGCCAGACTTTGAAGAGTCTGTCATGGCCTGGTTGTCCCCTCCTCACAGCAAAATGCAAGAAAGACAGGATCATCTCGAACCTGTTTCGAGACATGACCTCCCCAAAGCCAGGGGTGAGTGTGAGCCGAAACTTTGCCCAATAGTCTTCAATTTCAGCCTTCGTCCCATGGAGAGGTACAGGGCCATAAAAGCTTTCATCTCGGGCACAGACACTTCATGCCACCGGTGAAATCTTGACTGCGGTTTCAACGGCAAACCTGAGGCGAAAAACTGCCGCCCGTAGCACTTAGTCTCTGTCATTATGAGCTTCCAGAAGTCCTCTGTCAAAAAGATGGACACAAATGCTGCTGGATCATCACATCTCTTATCTGGAAACCCTCAATATCAGGGGTGGGCAAGCTTTTTGACTCAAAGGCCACATGGGGTTTAAAATGTGCCAAGTGGGCCAGATGATATTGTATTCTTTGTAAACTGCAACTATTTCTGACAAATGAGACATACAGCCTTCGATCGGACCTCAGTGAAAACATATGTCCATGTGGAGTTAACTGGTTAATGCAGATTATAACAACGTGAGTGTCCATGTGGAGTTAACTGTTTACTACAGGTTATAACGTGAGTGAGAAATTGCCAATATTTGATCATTTAAAAAATATGAGAAAATGCTTGGTGGGCCAGATTAAAAAGCCCAAAGGGCCTCAGGCAGTTTGCCCACCCCTGCTCTATAGCCAGTGGGCCCATCAAAAGGCTTTAGCCAGGGCTGATATGTCTCATCTTCACTTAGCAAAACCCAGTCATCATCATCATCACTGCTGGGGCAAGGACTACCTGGGCCGGTGAACCGGGATCAATGACTCCGTCCTCATCACCATCATCATCTGACACCTCAGACTCGTCACTACCAGTATGATACTCTTCCAGGGACTGTGGCTCTCTGGGTCCAATGGCAGGCCATGTTAGCTATATCCCCCGGGGTCCTGGCTTTCAGAATGGCCCACCACCAAGCACAAAGGTTGGTCACATTCCTGCTGGAGGGATTCTGCGGCCTGCTGGAGGAACTCTGCGGGCTGCCCCTCATCTCGACGGGACCCTCTACCAGGCACAATCGGCGGTGGCACTCGCCCTTCAACCAGAGGGTCGGTGGTTCGAGTCCCCGTCCAAGCACACACTGTTGTTGTGTCCCTTGGCAAGACACTTAACCCACATTGCCTGTGAATGAATGTGGTTGTGTGATTGGTGTTCAGTGGTGGGTGTAAAACTGACAGCCACGCTTCCGTCAGTGTGCCCTAGGGCAGCTGTGGCTACATAAATAGCTTACCACCATCAGGTGTGTCTGTCGAGTGAATGGATAATACAAAAAAATATATATATATGTATGTGCTTTGAGAAAGCCTTGGGCATTGTAAAGCGCAATATAAATCCAATCCATAATTAAAGCCGCAAGCGGCGATATATGGCCCTCGCCACCCCTTGAGACCGCTGTCTGGCCGCGTTTCGCGCCGCGAATTTGCAATTTCATTTGGCGGGGCCTGGAGGCACTCGAAAAGGTAACCCCACGCACCTACTGTTTTTGGTTCAGATTATTTTATATAATAATACAAGCTGCTGCCATTGCATCATAGTTGAGTTAGGGGTGGGTTGTCTTTTGCAAATATTACATTGGGTCCAAGTCAATTTGACAAAGTCTGTTACGCATGTTTTTATACCTCTAAAAATGGCCGCTTGGTTAAGAGTTCGTCACGACTACACCCAAAGACGTATAAAAAAGCTTTTGATAACTTTTGATCACAGGGATGTTTAGATGACAATGACCGAGTTTGGAGTCTGTCGGACAAAAACCCTAGGACTAGTTCGTCAAAATACAAAGGCTAAATTTTTGCGGTCCCAACTTTGAACCAAAATGGCTGACTTCCTGTTGGCTTTAGGGTGGGGCCGTAATGACAATTTATGCTTGTCCTAATAAGATCTATAGTTCTGGCAAACATCATTTTTCTACGCTGATATTTTTTTGCCTCCAAATCCGCTGTCCCATTCATTCCAATGGGGCATATCAGGGGTTGTCATGGCAACATACTTGGATTTAGGGTTGGGTCATCATTGGCTTTTTTGTTCAAGATCCTAAGATGAATGAAGCTGCCAAGTGGCATTTGTCTACCACAAACTAAATTATCAAACCCCATTGTAATATTTTAGGGGGCGTAAGAGAGCCATTTTTAAAGATAGCATTTACATTGATATACCATTATGTTCAGCTTATCATTAAGCACAAATGTTACATTGGATCCAAACCAATACGACAAAGTCTGAAAAAGTTATGCAAGTTTTTATATCTCTAAAAATGGACGCTCGTTAAAAGCGCTTGTCGCGACCACACCCAAAGACATATAAAAAAGCTTTTGATAACTTTTGATCACAGGGATGTCTAGATGACAATGATTGAGTTTGAAGTCTGTTGGACGAAAATCTAGTTCGTCAAAATACAAAGGCTACATTTTTGCGGTCCCAATTTTGAACCAATATGGCCGACTTCCTGTTGGGTTTAGGGCGGAGCCATAATGACATTTTATGCTTGCCATGACATGACCTATGTTCCTGCTGAGCAGCATTTCTCTACGATAAAAAAAATGTGCGGTCGGCTCCCATAGGCCCCATGTAATTTTTTTTTTCAAGGGGCCGCCACTGAGCCATTTTTTTTAATATTTTGCTTTGGGGATTTCAATATCATACATTTTTCGCCTTCCCTGATCTGTGTGCAAAAATTCCTGACTTTTTGAGCAAGTTTAGGGCCTCAAAATTGACTTTGAATCAGCGGAAAAATAAAAATAAGAAACCATACAGTTTCATTATGGCCTTTCGCCAAGTTTTGGCTCGGGCCATGCATAGCCGGCAAGGGCCTAATTCTAATTCGTTATTGGCAAATCATTAATCGCAAATTTGACCCAGTGAACGTTAACGAAAACTCATTTTTATTTCACTCAACATTCAAGGTAAGTGACAATTTTTTTAAATTGAAGTCCCCGAGAAAAAATATAAAAAAATGGCTCGGTGGGGGCCCCTGGAAAATTAAATAACATTACGCCTAAATGAAACGCAGTAGGATCATAGGTCATGTCGGGACAAGCATAAAATTCCATTATGGCCCCGCCCTAAACCCAACAGGAAGTCAGCCATTTTGGTTCAAAAAATTGACAGCCAAAATGTAGCCCTCATACTTTAACAAACTAGTCCTAGAGTTTTCATCCGACAGGCTCCAAACTCGGTCAGTCTCATCTGGACATCGCTGAGATCAAAAGTTGTTAAAAGCTTCTTCGTAGTTTGCAGGGTGTGGTGACAACCTCTTAACGAAGTGGTCATTTTGAAAAACATAAACATTTCTGTAACTTTTACAGATGTTGTCCGATTTGGATTGACCCAATGAATCGCTTGTGCGCATTGTTGATGTGAACACAATGGTGTGTCAACAAAACCGCTCTCATTAAAAATGTCTCTTTAGCGCCCCCTAAAAAGGGTAAAAAAAATATTAAAATACACAAAAAATGTTTGGATTGTGATGTGATGTGTCATTTGGTACACACACCCTCTCTACAATGGGGAACAATAATATGAAGACGGCCACACCGTATATATTGAACCGTATTAGAATAACCACGCCCCAAAATTGTCAATGGGAAGTCAAAAAATATAGTTTGTCATAGCCAAATGAAACTTGGTTTACTCATCCAGGATATGGCCTTGAGCAAAAAAGTCTCAAAGGACCACACCCTATCGCCAACAGGAAGGCGGCCATTTTGCATCAAAAAAATAATTTTTACTACGCATTTTAACAAACTCCTCCTAGAGTTTTTATCAGACAGACATCAAATTTACTGAATATATCAGGACATCTCAGAGATTAAAAGTTGTTAAAAGCTCCCTTAAAAGTTATTAGGCGTGGCCAGGGCGGGGCCGCCATTTTTACCTAAATTTGTACTTTTATAACTGTTCTAGTGCTCATATACTCGTTCGGACTGAAAAGTACCCCCAGAG
>JAVQKD010071255.1:0-10011 GCA_036025635.1 Philypnodon grandiceps
TAAATTGTTTGGTAAAAATTGGTATTAATTGCTCTCAAAGTCTCCTTAGGCAGAAGGTTCAGTTCCTCCCCCATTTTTCATTGTTTGCATGTTATCCTCATTAAACATATGAAAACCTATAAATGTTTGGGTGGTTTTAGTTAAAGCAGACACTGTTTTTTCATTTGTGTCATTTTGACAAAGATCAGATCACGTTTGTTGGTGATTTTATGCAGAAATGTGAGAAATTCCATGTCATGCCACTGTATAGGGGGCGCTATAGAGGTAACACACAGGTATTTGGTACTTCTACGACAGGGGTCTCAGACACGCGGGACAATAGTTTGTGGGCCCCACCTTAATATGAAAGTTTGATGTTAGTGCGGCCCGCGAGTTTGATATGTATGGCATTTTACAGCGTTGTGTGCGGAGCTGAATGAACCTACCAATCACAGTGGAGTATATGGCTCTCAGGGGCTGGACAACTGGCCGTGCTTGATGCAATGAGTGAAAGTGGAAGTTACAGCAGCTGTGCTCCATACAGACGAACAATGGCATTTGTTTAAACACCATGACACTTTTAATGGCCCTGCCCTGGGGGCTACGTCGTCAGCCCGTCACTTTAGATTTAGGAAATGCGACTGGAAAAAAGAAGCCTAAAACAGCGAGTCCTAATCAAATGTCTCAAACCACAGCCCCCGTTTGACATCAGCGCCCAATCCTGCCCCCTTAACTTTTGCCTTACCACCTCCTCCCAATGTGCCATACCCGAGAGATGGCTCCCCCAGTCTTTACCCTGTTACTGGCCCTTCAGTGCAATCCTACCCTCCACCCGGTCACCCCGTCAATCAGTACGGCCCTACCCCCAGTTACGTCCCCAGAGGTGCAGGACGAGGACGTGGAGGAAGTGGCGCATCTCCCAAGACAAATCCCTGCTTTGCATGTGGGCTGCTTGGACATTGGTCACGCGACTGCCCGGCTGGCGATCAGCAGCCACGGCACCCTTGGCAGACCCCCTAGTGCCTGTGTTGCTGAACGACATGCCCTTCCACTATTTGGTGGACTCTGGAGCTACACACTCCACATGCAGCAGTGCGGTGCCGAACTTGGCACTGACATCTTTAAGTTTGTCGTTAACTGGGTTCTCAGGGTCTTTTCAGCTTCTGCCAATTACTGATCCCGTCGAGGTTGACGTGCTGGGCCACCGTGCTGAACACGGTTTTGTGCTTGCTGACTCTTCCCCGGTCCAGTTGCTGGGACGTGATCTTTTATGCAAACTACAGGCAAGTATTTTATGCTCACCAGAGGGCGTGATTATCCAATTCCCAGATGGGACTTATTACTCTTGCTCTCACCATCAACTGCTATGCTCGTCCGCTCAATGGGTGCTGTGCAAGGACCTGGGAGCCGGGGTGCTGGAACCATCTTGTTCTCTGTGGAATACCCCAATCTTACCTGTACCAAAGCCACATGACAAACATCTTAACCCCCTTACATCAGTATTTTACTGTTATTGACCTGTCCAATGTGTTTTTTGCTTTACCTCTCCCGGAGCCCTACAGACCTCTTTTCACTTTTACCCGCTATCAATATACTCACTGGCCACAAGGCTTATCATTATCGCCTGGCGTTTTCAACCAAGCATTGCAAACGGCGTTACAACCCATTGAATCCCCCCCGATTGCGTGCTTATTCAATATGTGGATGACCTACTCATCGCTTCCGAATCCATCGATGGCTGTCTATTGGCTTCCAAGATTTTATTAGAACGATTGGCGAATGTTGGCCTGACAGTTAGCCGAAAAAAGGTACAGTTTTGCAGACCTGTTGTCTCCTTCCTGGGTCAGGAACTTTCTGCTGCCAGTTGTAGCATGTCTCCGGCACACCGCAACGCTATTTTGTCTCATCCCAAACCATTAACTGTGCGCGCAATGTTGTCCTTTTTGGGTCTCTGTAATTACTCCCGCGCATATGTGCCCAATTTTTCTGGCCGTACTGCTTTCATCGGCTGCTTCTTTAGCTCGCCCTGACATGAACTCTCCTTTCTTTTTGGATGTTTCTGTAACACCCACCGTTGTGAACGGGGTGTTGTTCCAGAAACAAAGGGGGATGAGACGCGTGTTGATGTATGTAAACGTTTCCCTTGAACCAATTGAACAAAAACAACCAGAGTGCACGAAATTTGCTGTGGCCATAGTGAAAATCTTAGTTAAAACATCTCCAATGGTGAAATTGTGACCTATCTATGTAAATACAGACCATGGCGTTGTTTCTTGGGTACAATCTGGAGCTTTCACTTTGACACCAGTGCGTCAGAAGATAATGGAAAAATCTTGACAGCCAACAATGTGCATTGGAAAACAGAAGACATGAACATGGCGGATTTAACGGGGTGTGGGGAACCACATGATTGCGAGCTCAAAACATGGGAAGAAGTGAAATTGCGCCTGACCTTAAGGCCGTATTGTTGACAAAACCACATAGAGTGCTATTTACTGACGGATGCTGTTGGAGGACGAAAGGGGGAGAATTGAAAGCTGGATGGGCAGTGGTAGAAGCGAGGGATAGACAGTGGCTGGAAGTGAGCGCTGGAACGATTGAACGCGGGCATTCAGCTCAGATGGCAGAGGTAGTTGCGATAGTAAAGGCACTGGAATTGTGTCTGTACATACGGACCTAGGTGTTGTTGGTTAAGGAACGGTTGGGTCACCGCCCAGGGTCAACAGGTCAAACATAAAGTGGAGTTCAAGGCAACTCCCATGGAGTTAGCGATAGTCAAGGTTCGAGGCCATGACAAAAATAACTTGTTTGAGGTGAGAGGGAATGAACAAGCCAACCTATGTGCGAAACGAGCAGCAGGGTATGTTGAGTGTCCTGACCAGATAGGGGTCGCTACCTTATCATGGGAATTGGTCACTACGCGTTCGGATGGAGGATCAAGGCCCCAGCCCGACAGATGCTCTTGCCAGTGCTAGACCACATTATGGTGGCACAGGCCCAGTTCGAGGCTGGACCTGAAGAAGATGCTGTGGAAACAAAGAGGCGCAAAAAATGTATGGACACAGGCCTGTGGCGCAACTGTGACAGACGCATAGTTCTCCCACCCGGAGATTTACGAAGGACTATTATCGCAAAACCGGCTTTAGACATCTTGCAGAACTGGTGGCATCCTCACATGAAAGATTTGGTGAGTAAATACATCTTACATTGCCCAATTTGCCAAGGATACAACATCAAACCAGGCTGCAGACCTCCTCCAGGTAAGATCCCACCGTGCTCCTTTTAGTCATTGTTGACAGATTCACTGGATGGCCAGAAGCATACCCAGCAAAAAACAAAACCTCTGCCCATGTAATAAAATGTTTAGTGAACAACTACATTCCAGTCCATGGGTTTCCCAGACGAGTAAGGTCCGACAATGGTTCGCATTTTACTGTTAAAGACCTACAAAGAGTAGAACATATGTTAGGTTTAAAGCATTCATTTAGCTCCGTCTACCATCCTCAGTCCCAGGCCCAAGTAGAAAGAATGAATGGCTACATTAAAGGTAAGCTAGCTAAAATTTGTGCCCACACTAAAATGAACTGGTTGACCGCCCTCCCACTGGCGTTGATGAGCTGCAGATCACAGGTGAGTCATACCTCTAACTTCTCCCCATTTGAGCTGTTGACAGGCCGCAGAATGCCACGCCCAATGACGGAACAACGGGACCCAGCCTCCCCGACCACGGAGCTGCCAAAAATCTCCTACAAACCGTACGTAGAACTGTTACCCAACATTGTTAGTCCTTTTTCTGTCCAGGATCCCCCTGCTGACGCAGCTGCCGAAGCAACCACCCCACCTCTGCAGAAGGAGCCTACTCACTTGTATTTGAAGGTTATTAAAAAGGGGTGGAATCAACCTCGCTGGACAGGACCGTACCTAGTGACTGCACGTACTACCCACGTGGTCCAGCTACAGGGGAAGGGTTCTAAGTGGTACCACCGCTCCCAAACGGCCGCTGCCCCTCCCCCGGTGGACTCTAACTGTGTTTGACTTTTATGCATGTTTGTCTTGTGCTTGTTTGTTTACAGATATTGAGCGGGTAGATCAATAGGAAGGTTTGAAACTCCAGTGTGGGCTCTGTACGTCATGCGGCATAAAGGAATTGTTGAGTATCTGCCAGCAGATTAACACACGCACACACACGCTTCCAATATGGGACGCACGAAAGGGGTCCCCAGCCCACCACCAAATAACTCATGAACCCCCTCGTATTCGGCCTTGGGTGTTCAGGGTAGTGTTTACTGTCCTTCTGATTATTATCTGTATTGGGCCTTGGCCCCGTCACAATCACGCCATTGTTCTTCCCCCTCATTCTGCCGGTTCCTCCCCCCTCGTCTCGGTTCCTGGCCAGAAGTGCTCTAATAAGACGAGTCACTCCTCACTTCCCCAATTGTGCTCTCCAAACAATGAAACTTTGACCTTTGTGGTCCCGTTCTCTCTATCTTTACTAGTATAAAGGTGTTCCTATTTCTGATAATGTATCACCCTTATCACATGAGTGGTACATGACGCCGGGTCAAACTGATAACTCTAGAGACCAAAAGGGGGAATGAAGTGTTTTTTATGTATACTTCTGTCTGTTTGCTTCT
This sequence comes from Philypnodon grandiceps, assembly GCA_036025635.1. Lineage (NCBI taxonomy): Eukaryota > Metazoa > Chordata > Actinopteri > Gobiiformes > Eleotridae > Philypnodon > Philypnodon grandiceps. The sequence continues at coordinate 4,614 of JAVQKD010071255.1, forward strand.
AACAGTATTGCTTTTGGTATAACCATCGGATGATTCATGTGTCCCTTTCCACGCTATGATGTCAAGGTTGTGTTGAGATTATGGAATGGAGATTGTTTGATCAGTTTCGGGCGTCGCAAACCGCTTGTATGATTAACTTCTGCAAAGTTGTTTTCTGCACAGATTTGAAACTTTCCTGACCAGATAAGGAAAAGGCATCTGCAGTGAGGTCGCTCACCTTGACCATGAGAACATCGAGGCGTGCACAATATTACGCAATGTTGTATGATTCATGACTGTGTATAAAACATGTGGGTCAAGGGAAGAGAGGCAGTCAGAGCGCCTGACATAAGACCTTGTTAGTCGATAGGCTGTTAGGTGAGATCTGGCCCAAAGCTTTGTAAGATTTAATTTCTGCGATAAAATTTTTTGAAGAAAAACCTTCTGATTCCTGGGATGTCTGGCATGAATCGCTGTCTTGAGGTCATGCCACAGCATCTCAATGGTTTTCAAGTCAGGACTTTGATTTGGCCACTCCAGAATGTGTTTTGGGTCATTGTCCTGTTGTAGCATCCATCCTCTTTTAAGCCTTTTTCATGCCACTGTACATGTTTTGAGTGCTTTGTGGACCAGAGTTGGCGATTCTGTTAATATTGTATTTCTTCTATTCTTAATTTCTCACTGTTTCCTGTAGGAAGTAGATGCCTTGAAGCTGGCAGCTAGCTTTGGAAAGCTATGTGTGATTCCACTAGATCACATTCTGGTCCACAACATAGCCCTGCAGTTCTTCATGGGTAATTCTCTTCTGTACTAAGATGTAGGCTGGTTTGTGGATTGGACATGAACTTCCTGAAGCTCTTTTGACACATCTGATCAGACTTCCTGTATCTAGCTGGTAGTAACCCTCATGCCACTAGTCCACCTTTATCACACCAAATCTCTAACTTAAGGAACCTATTCATGTTGGGAACAGGACAAGCTTCTGTCTGTTTATTTTATTGTTGATGATATTGTCACTTCAGTCTAATCTACATATTGAGACACTTGAGGACAAAGATCAAAATATACTATACTATACAGTAATACAGAGTGATCAGGTGACCAATTGGAAAACTCCTGCATGTGTGTTGCAGACTTCATGCAGGCGGCAGGGGCACAGGCTGAGCTGTTTTTCTGGCTCACGGTGGAGGGCTACAGGGTGACAGCGCAGCAGCAGCTCGAGGCCATGCAGCTGTGGAACAAAGATGGGAGAAAGCAGCCCAGCACCACCAAAGGCCTGTTGAAGGCTGCTGCTTTGGGGGTTTTTGAGCAGTACCTGTCTGAGAAGGTACAGACTCGCATAACTTCAAGCAGATCAGTTGTAGTATGTACCTCTATGTTTCCACAGGCGTCTCCCAGGGTGCAAGTGGATGAACAGGCAATTATCAAACTAGGGGAAAAACTACAGAAAGATGACCCCACCCCAGAGATCTTTGATGACATCCAGAGAAAGGTAACATCTTCACTATATGCTTAATATCTTTCTGTCAAATATACTCTTCCTACTGATAATGTTTTCTTGTTTATGTTGAACAGGTGTATGACATGATGCTTTATGACGAGCGATTCTACCCGTCCTTCAAACAGAGCCCTCTGTATGTGCACATGCTGGCCGAGTTGGACATGTTAAAGGAACCCAGCTACAGGGGGTCAGACGATGGGGAGGGAGAGTCCTATAATGGCTCCCCAACAGGAAGTCTAAACCTGGTATGTTTTAGCACATCTGCTGTCTGGCAACATGAGAGTTCAAAAATGTTACATTTGCTTTGTCTGTTTTAGTCTCTGGATGAGCTGTCTAATTCTTGCCATGATGAATATGTGCAACTACACGCCTTCATCTCTGACACAGGTGTGCACACACTCAGACAATAACTGTAACCCACAGTACCATCTTAGGTTTGTTTAGGTAAGGTCAGGTTTGACTAAACTGATGAGGTTTCACCATGCTAGCACACCTTACTCTTGAGTATCTGAAAAGACAAAGAATCATGTGTTTTTGTTCATCTGTTTTTTTTTTAAATTTTGGCAACAATGCAAAGATTGGCAATATTATTTACCACTTGTGAATAAACACCAAGAATGGCATTCCTCCATTCTGTTCATCTGCATGCATCTCATTGTACCCTAGTATTTTATATTTCTCTCATTCCATTTCCTTCATTCTTTTCTGTTTGTCCTGTTTGCATTTCTTTCCCATCACACTTTATGCTGCACATCTCACTCTTCTCGTCGCCTCACTCCTCTGCTATTCCTGCTGGCCCATTCAACCCCCACCCCCCCCACTCCCCATCCCTCCACTGTGAACCCCCTTTTTATCCTGTGTGGATGTATTGGGGAGACAGTAGCTGATGCTTTTGTCCATGGCCTCTGGGCTGCTGCAGGGGTGTGTAATGACCACGGTAAGACCTATGCGCTGTACGCCATCACCGTCTTCAGGCGCAATGTGGATGGCAGCGAGGACTGCTGGAAGACCTACCGCCGCTACTCGGACTTCCATGACTTCCACATGAGGATCACTGAGCAGGTAACGCCAGCATCACTCAAGGAATCACCCTCTGGCAAAATAGTTCAAGTCATGTGTGCTTTTTGTTTCAGTTTGAAAACCTTGCATCCATCCTAAAGCTGCCAGGCAAAAAGACCTTCAACAACATGGACAGAGAATTTTTAGAAAAGAGAAAAAAAGACCTCAATGGGTACCTACAGGTATACATCAAGGGAAACATTGTCTTGTATATCTTATATATATATATATTTTCTACCAGTCTTACGGGAATACAGGAAGATTAGTACAGCCTATTACTTTTACTAATTGTGTTTCAGTTGCTGTTGAATCCTGAGATGGTTAAGGCTTGTCCATCTTTGATTCCGTATGTCTATGACTTTCTTGAAAACAAGGCCTACAGCAAGGGCAAGGGAGAATTTGCACGTAAGGTAAATTGAAGAATTCATGAAAATTACCCCCTCCGCTCCCACCTACAAATATTCAAGACATCACCATATGTATGCTGTGCATGTGTAGTACACTTTCTGTGCTACAAGCAAGTGTTCTTATTTTATTTTACAGTTTGATTGTTAAAACTTTGTCATTGAAATATTTTGTGCTTGCTTTTGTCTGTGCGATATTGTTTTACAAATAGTTTTTGTCCTCCACTTTCAGATAGACACATTTGTGAATCCTTTGAAAAGCTCCATGAGAAACATGTCTAATGCGGTAAAGGCACTGCCAGACAGTTTGGCTGAAGGCATGAATAAAGTGTCAGACAACATGGGTCGTATGTCAGAGCGACTGGGCCAGGACATCAAGCAGTCCATTTTGAAGGTATACCATCCTTCTGTACTTCTCTCTACTGACACAGACTTCCCTCTGCACTTGTAACAGTGTTATTCTCTCCTAGGTGCCCCCCCTTCTCCCTAAGACTGATATCGACCCTGAGCACTGTCGAGTCTCTGCTCAGCTTGATGATAATGTGAGGGACTTTATTTTTTGTTCTTTCTGATGAGGTCAAAGGTCGTCCCATAATATGAAGCACAATGGCATATGACTCTGTGGAGTCTTATCTTGTATGGATCATGTCTATCCTTTCCACAGCTGTGGGCTCTGTAAACAGAGGCATGTTGACATCAATCTAATTTAAGTTACATGGGTAATAGCTCTAATAACATTGTGGAAAAGCTGTCTTCAACAGTCTATTCTGAAGGCCAATCACAGAAGGCTCTGCTTTCAGAATGTGTATTGTTAAACCTCCCCAACCCAATAAGAAATAAAAGTATAACCATTAAATAATTCTTTTGAAATTCCACTCCTTGTAATGTGTGGACAGGCATTAACATGAGTGTTGTTTGTGTGTGCAGGTGGATGAGAACATCCCACTCAGGGTCATGCTGCTGCTCATGGACGAGGTGTTTGACCTGAAAGAGAAGAACCAGTGGCTCAGGAGGAACATCAAGAACCTTCTGCAGCAGCTTATTAGAGCCACCTATGGAGACACTATCAACAGGTCACTATGCTTTTAATCAATGTGTTTTCCATTTGCCTCTGGCCTAAACCTTTTGTTTAATTTTTTCCTCTGTAGGAAGATTGTTGATCATGTAGACTACATGACATCACCAGAGCAGGTTGCAGACTATGTGAAGAAGTTCAGGTAAAGTCCATAACATTTTAGCATTTGTTAACATCAGTCCAGATGTTCTGAGTATCATGGTGCCACAGGGATTCGTATTGGCCAAACGGGATCCTGGCAGAGACACCCACTCGCAGAGACAAAAATATCCGTATGAGGACGCGAGTGGCCGCTAAGACCAGTCTGCTGGGAATCATGCCAGGTACATGCATTAACACACATTCAGACTACATCAAACACACATTCAGACTACATCAAACACTGCCCGTGTTTAAATCTGACCACTACACTACGAATGACTCCTCCTTGAATTCTTGTTACAGCTCAACTCCCAACTGTCCTGTCTAAAATCTTTTTTTTAAATTAACTTAACATACTTCAAGCTAATTATTATATTCATCATGTGATATATGCTGAACAAACAATACTTGCTAATAATTAATAGTTGATTATTGCTCATGGGCATACAGAATGCTCAGTGTGAGCACAGCAGACAACTAGGCCCATGCTGTCATACCCGACGGCAAGGTGTATATCAGCGAAACGGCCCCATACGTCTGCCCCAAATGCTATGGTACCAACCATACGTCTGCCCCAAATGCTATGGTACCAACAGCCACCTTAATCAGATATTGTTTGTGTTTTTATATTGTTAATGAGCAATTAAGAGGCCCCATCCCTAAAACATGACAAATATGGGAAGGGTCTATTTGTCTGGATGTTTTTGCCAAATTTTTAAATTTCCCTTTGAGTCTATAGGGGCGCTATTGAGGTAACTGGAATCATATTAGTCAGATGTGTTCAGGACTAGGGGGGTAATTAGATATTTCAGGTTTGACCCTAATCGGGCAAAGTATGTGCAAGTTGAGACTGTCAAATATACATGACTTCCCAGTTTCAATCCAAAATGGCCGACTTCCTGGTTGTTGTAGGGTGGGGCCATAGTGACATTTTATGTTGGGTACACTGTGGAGAATCACTGTACCAAGTTTCATTGCTCTCTGCCAAAGTAAGTGTGTCCAGGGTCCCATAGGGGTCATAAACATGGGGGCGCTATTCAGTCATTCTTAATTTGACATGTGACGTTGTACATTAAAGATACACTAGCCCGGATCACTGTGCCAAAATTCATGAGATTTTGCTTGTGTTCATCAGGATTAATGGCTCAATTAAAGTGCTTCGGATCATTCATTTGTTAATTAATAAATTATCATTCATCGTAGAATTACCAAAAACAATCCAGTTTGATCCAGCATCTT
>JAVQKD010071440.1:0-11992 GCA_036025635.1 Philypnodon grandiceps
ACAGCTGGAGGGGGGGGTGGGGGGGGGGGGCGGAAGCAAGAGGCATGAGGAAATGAAGGCTGTGGTATGACAAGAGGGGCCAGTGTGCAGCAGTGTGGGACTCCAAGGTCAGCTGATAAACACTACATTCACAAGTCAAGACTGAGGTAAGGTGACAAACCTGCAGCCTCTAATATTCTCCTCCCCCCTCTTCCTTTTCTAGTTCCTTTCATTTGATACACAGCATTCCCTGCAATTAATCACTAGAATTGTTACACCATGGTAATACCAAAAACAATCTCCATGATCACACGCACAAACAGAATCTCAAATTGCTATCATCCATCTCACCTGCCCCCTGTTAAGAGAGCGAATGGGAGAGTAAGGGCCGCGGTGAAACGGGTGAGCCATTCACATGTACAAATCTGGCTGCACTGTAAAATTTTACTAGTGATCCTTACTTTCCAAAAACCCAGAAAGCCTTAAAAATACCAAATTCATCGATTAGTTTCAAATGATTCACTTTACAAGGTTAGGAGATTGTTGTCAGTTTGAAGGGGTCAACAAATTGCCCCTAGTGAATAAATGTGAGAGTGAATGAATGGATGTCAGCTAGGGGCCGCACAATTACTCACAAATCAAATCGAAATTGCAGTTTTAATGGTCACAATTAGCAAATCGCAAAGGCTGCAATTTTAAGGGCAAAATAATATCCTCCGCACAAAACAAAATATGTAAAAAATCTGCTCACATTGTACTTGTAGTTTAAATTGAATATTTTACTATATTTTACTTAAATATACTATGAACTGAGTCTAATTGCAATTGCAAATTTCATGTAAAAAAAAATCGTGCTTAAGAACTTTTTCTAAATCGTACAGTGTTGGTGTCAGCCATGCGACAAATTGGCCAACGTCCACGCCCCGCTTAAGGCCTATAGTTGAGGAAAAATGATTGCTGGATCTAACTTTGGAGTCACTTAGTATTTCCAGTCAATATACTAAAATCATTTTTTTAAGGTTAACTTGTGTTGTTTTACAGAGTATAGTATATGGTGAAAAATTAACAGGAGGCACAACCAAACCAGTGAAGGCGCCGGGGCTAAAGGATCAATGTGGTGGGAGCTGGAGCTATGTAAAACACTCGCTTAAGTCAGCTGCATCCGGTTGAATATTTAATCCCTCCATCCATCTCCACAAAGAGCATTTTCCTTTTAGCTTTAGCTGCCGTTTACTTTGAGTACACACAAACGTTTGGGGTGGTGGGGGACGGAGGGGGAGAGGGGGAGGCAAAAGGAGCACCAATGATAAGAGCGATTTGCATGTGGATGGAAAATATATTTTCAGGTTTGATATTGCTTGGAGCTGTCTATAGTTACCAGTGTGAGACTAGAAGAAAAGGGGAGGTATGCCTGAAGAAATGAGGGAATAAAGAATTGTATGAGTGAGAAAGACAGAGGTTACTATTTGTGAAAAAAAAAAAATAATCAAAATGGAGACATTGTAAAAGCAAACCAAATTTAACTCCGGGGGTTGCCTTATTTAAAACAACAGATATGCAAATAAAGCAGGAGGGTAACAAAATAACATCGATATTATCTTCCCCAGTTATTTTCTGTGGCAAATGATTTCTAGGGAGAAAAATCCAGAACTGCAACTCCCAAGTGAACATGCAAATCCTCCATGTATTCCTGGGGAGCCTTTTCTACTCACACTCATGGCGCTTTTTTCACGTTGCTGTTTTTTGCTTCTATCCCTCTTACGATTGAAGCTTCTCATGTTTATTCTGCCGCGACGATGAAGACTGCATTTATTACAGAAGAAAAGTAATAAGTACACAGTGTCAACAGCACGCCACGGGAGAATGAAATGACTTTTGAGTTTGTGGATGACATGGCTACATAAGGCTAAATTGCATGTAATAGATTGATACTATAGCCAAACCATAACATCAACTAATCATTTTTGAATGGCATAGAAATGCGTTCAACAACTTCAGACGACGGCTACGGATGTCTACACGGCAACGGTGTTTTTGTTTTCCAAAACGCATCGATTCCCAAAACGCTGAGGAGGTAGTTTGGTCTCTCAGCGGGGTGCCGTTTTGAGCCATTCCGCTCTCATGTAAACTGCCAATACGCATCCTTTCTGAAAACGATGATGTCACAGCCCCGTCCTGAACAGCTATTGGCTAAAATGCATCTGGGTCTGGGGTGACCGGCGAACGCAATATATTATGACAAGAAACTGTCATATATATGTATAAATGATGTCTTGCGCATTGGATCTGCTCAGCACCGCTCCAGAAAGCCACAAGATGTAGAAGTTGAACACAGGAAGTGACCGCACCAAAACTGGACTTCTTCTAGTTTGTGCTGTGCTGTGTCTAGCGCTAGAGCTGCCACAGCGCCATTTGCTGGACAAACAGGAGTATTAATTTAGACGTTTTTGAATACACGGGCCCTCAGTTTAAGCTGCAGCCCCAATATAGTTTGCTTAGATACTAAAGGAACAGCATTGTCGAATTTCTTCTCTTTTTTCTTCTGTTCTGGGGCCGACCCTAAAATGTGTTAGTCAGCCAGCGGGGTTTACTGGAAGTGAGCCTTCAAGATGGGCAATGGCAACTGTTCATTTTCTCACTCATTGACCTCATCTCCTGACTTTACAATGCGGAATAAAAGAGGCCCTATTTTAGCCAACAGTCAGTAACCAGGAATCTGGGAAAGTAGTATTTAGGCTTAAACATGCAGCTCTGCAGAAGGTGAACTCACGAGGCATACACACAAGATGTGGAGTAATGACAAAGTGCTTAGTATGTCCAATTAGGTCGCACAATATATCTCAAACCAAAGTTAGTATTATTGGTACATGCAGTATCTGTATCACAAGAAAGGAAATGTATTTTTTTGGTGCTTGAAAAAAATTACAAATGACCAAATACAATACTAATCATAATTTAGCCAAAATTGAGTCCTTAGTTGAGACCTGGTTTAGTCCTTAACATGTTTTTATATGGCATTATTATTGCCATATCCAACATTATCGCATGCTTTTCTATTATCATGCAGCTTTATTCGATAGATTCTAGGCAGTGTGGTTTATTGATGGCTCAGTGAAGATTTGTTGACATATCTAAATATGAGGAAAGTATATAAAAAAAAAAATGTAAAAGCTTCTTTAACACACAGTGAATAACCCCCAATCGTCCTAAAACAACAGTAACTAGTGCTAATGTGGCTAATGTGTTATTTCTCTCAGTACTCAGACAGCTGGACCAGAGCTGGGTTGCGTGTATGTGTGTGTGCGCAGTGGTGATGGCAGGGGGGCACGAGGTGGGGGGGACTCGACCGGCCGGGCAGTAATTCTTAATTGACACCTGTCAGGATAATGGCGACAGTCGCAGCTGTTGCAGGAAAATTTGTCCATCGCCCTGTTCATGTGTCAGCTCTAATACCCATCCTAAAACTGCCCCTCACCACGCACGCCTCACGTCACCCCGGTCCAGATGCCAATGTGTGATAGTAATGTTGAACCTGAATATAGAGGCAAATTCTCTATGAATGCTGTGAAGTTCAGGCATTTGAAATTTAAATACTGTCGATCTCCACTTCAATTTACAACAAGGTAAATCATTGATCATCCTGGCTCTGGACGCACTGTTCAAACCTGGGGCTAAAGACTAAACCAGTAGTGAAGGATTAGTAATCTGTACGTTTTTTAGTCTCCAGGCTGTATGATAGCCATTATTGCGATATCTTCTTCACTTACTTGCAATCTGAATATTTTCCTTGCTGATATCGCAATAATGATTACAATTGTGTACATTCTGCAGTCCTACATGTTATAAGATGTAAAGCTGTAAAGGGGTATAAAGAAATGAAAATATATTGTGTATATGTAGAAGAGAGAGAGAGAGATGGAGGAGAGGGCTGGGCGTCCCTGGGTAGGGCTTGTGCTCTTCTGTAGTGGGCCCATCTCATTTGTCTTGTTTGTTTGTTAGCATCAAAGCGCTGCCTCTCACTCCCCCTGCTAACTGATGTAATGAGTGGGTAAGCTACATGTTTTTTTTGCGTGGAGGAATTCAAATACTTATTAGACAAAATATTCTGTAATTGCTCATCTTTTATTGATAGAAGTAACATGTTGAATTTGGTTCTAACAGACTTTTCTTGTAGCCTCTTGAGAAGGCACTGCGCTGATAAAGAGAGCAGTAAATGTAATGCTTTACTTAAGAAAATTTAACATATCATCTTTTTCCTCTAAATGTTTCTCGACGACTTCTCTTGAACGTTTCCCCTCTTATCTTCCTCACATCTCGAACCATGTGCCAGAGTAAAAATAAAAACACAACATATCAACAAATTTCTATTAATGAGCTTTTATGTCCTACAATCCCAGTGTGGAGCCTAACTAAATGTAATTACTCAGCACAACACAAATATTACATAGTAATTAACCACACTTAACAAAGAGCGCACTGATAACACTATTGGCAGTGTTTATCAAGGCGTTGAGTCCATCTCGCATAACTTTAAAAAACTATTTTGTTATGCTGCTGCAACATTGAAAAATGAGAACAAAAATTCTTTATTTAGGCTAAATTGTTTTTCTATGGCAGTCAGGAGTAAGACTGCTTGTCAGCCCAGTCCCAGAGGGCTGCTTTCTATCTGTTTCTGACTTGATTTTCTCAGACTGAATCTCTTTTTTTTTTTGGATCCCATGACTTGCTGCTGTTTTTATGTGCTGCAAGGCAGGCAACAAAGCACATCTGGCTGCTTTAATGATATGATTTCCCATCATACTAAGCCACCTCCATTATGACCTCCCACAGAGACATGCTGGCTGCATTTAAGCATTAGGTGTAGGTGTGTGTTTGTCTGTCTGTCTTTGGTCCCTCTGTCTGTGTTTATGCGGTGTTTTGGTGAATGTGTGTGTATAAAGTGCAGAAAGGCCAACACTACAATAGTGATGGTAGCAAAATGCCCGAGGGCAGCTTTTGTTGAGAATGCCCCAGAAAAAATCAGAAACAGAAAGAAAGAGACAAGACGGGGCCTTAGCGCTCTGATGTGAAATATCTGTGTGGACAGCACAAGCGAATCAAACACACAAATGCACTAATATCTTCCATTTGATACAACACACTTGTTCACTTTTAATAAACACCAGAAATTGCTTCAGAGGATCTTGTGACTCTTCTGTTAATAGGAATATAATCATTATCTTTGCAAAAATGTGTCACAACACAAACCAAAACACACACAGGGCCCTGGAGAGTGTGAGAATGTTTGATCTCTGACCGCCTCAAACTCCACATGTAAATTCACCTGATAGTTTCAGTGGGTTGTGCCGGAGCAAAAGTGGCTATCGACGAGGCCGATCAATGCCACCTGCTAACGACACGGCCGCTCTAATTAGCGTAACCTCTGGTACAGTCTGACCGCCAAACTCATGTACACAAAGGTAACACCCAGCAAACATACAGTACACACCACGGGGGGCTGCCCTGGATCAATACAGGCCGTCTGATATAGGATCAATAGATTGGTTAAAGTGAACTGGTATGACATAAAAATACACTGCTGTTGGTGGTGTTGAGGTACCGCTGTGGGGGGGAACAGGGGCAGACTCTCAAGGTAGTTCCTGCTAAAGAGAATGACTAACGCGGAGTTGTTACCATTACACTCTGGTCTAAAGCTCCAAACATACACAAACATGCTTTTATTGCCCTTGCTGTCTCTTTATACCCCTCTGTCTAAAACACACATAGACTTTCTTTGAATAAATCTTACATAAAACACATTTCTCAGAAGCAACTGTGTCATTCAGTCATTTATACGCCAATATATCACACAAAATTAACTTTTTATCAAAACAAGACTGTGTTAATTCTCCGAAATGAGGGCGGCATTAGAATCTGGCAAAGTCCAAAAACACACCTGCAGGCGGTTTAGCACTTTTTAGGATGCCAGTGTAGACATATGTATTAGGGCATGAAAATCTAAATTCGCTGATTATTTTAAAGGGACAATATTACACCTCTCCTAGAAGCACAAAGGTCGCTGTGTAATCGTAGCCATCTTGGGCATGCAAAATCATTAATCCCTCTAGAGCAGAATTAATCAGAGGCTTGCAGCTAGAACAGACCAGGACGTTCAGCCAAAGTACGTCTCCATTGACTTTCAATGCAGCAGTGATTTACAGGCAGCACTGAAACACATGCAAAAAGTGTCAAACTTCAACAGTATGTGAAATGGTTTAACAAAATGGATCATGGTACAAATTTGGATTGCTCAGTGGAGAGCAGGCCTGAGTCTCAATAAAAAAATACATCTTTTACAATGGTCAAAATGTCTCAATGCAGCTGTGAAATCTCATAGAACCTTCTGAAAAATCTGTACAATCTTGACTCAAAACGTGAGCCCGGTAATTAGAATGATTTAAATAAAAATAAATAAGTGCAATGAAAAATTAGCGGAGAAAAAAAAGTAGGGAGATTGCAATCTAGATTAGCTACTTTGGTCCTCTTAATACAAGGTTATAAAAGTGGTATAGGTGGGGGCGGCGGAGGCTTACCGAGGTCATTAACTGGCATTGTCTCCTGACGTGATTAGTCAGGTAGCAAAGTCCATTTGTCACCTGCACAGGCAAATTGAGTTGGTGCTGCACTAGAGGCTATGGGGACTGTATAATATCAACTTGATTACATCAAGGCAGCTGCGGACTTGACACCTTACTGAATTTGTCAGCATTAATCGTTAGGGCCTGTCACAAATCCATCAGCTCTACAGATAATTAGGGCTCTCTTTAATGAAGCCAACGGGAAGCAACCTTACCCCCAACACACATTCCTACTTTGAAAGCACTCACACACACTACACACATACCATCGTCTTGTAATTAACCATCGAGCTCAAAGAAATACGGACCACTATCTCATCGCCTCCGTTTCTCACTTCTATAGGAATAAGGCGTCTTAGATGAAAGCCACTGTTGTTTTAATTGTGTCTGCCTCCTTTATGACCTCGGCAGATTGAAATGTACAAGTCTCCCTGTGTGTACAATATGGACACGATTTAATGGGATGAAGAGTGTAGAGTGTGAGTTATGTCTAAACTTGCTGTTACTAACTAAGTTGTTGCGTTTAATTAACAATGCAAAATGTTGTCTCATTTTTTGAAAAATCCTAGAAGAATCTGAAAATAAATATAATTTCAATTAAGTAAATTAAAGTTCATTTATTTGTCAAATGCAGATTATTTTGTAACCGTTATTTTTAATATCTTCCATACTTGCTTGTAAGGCCTGCAGCTTTAGACAAAATGTGAATAGAAATTTGACCAGAAAAGAAAGATATTAATAGGAACCGTCCCATTCGTAGCTTTGGTTGTATGTAGCTCAAAAACAATTAATGTTTTTGTAACATACTATTGTATCATAATATTTCTGTAATAATAACCTGTGTGTTTTATTGAGTTAAATTATATCAAAGCTAATGTCCCACAGTGTACGCTGCCCTCACACAGAGAAGAAGCCACAGGTCAGCAGCAGTTCCCAGCGGAGCATCAAAAAGTCACCTCCACTATTTAAGTGAGTTGGTGTGTGTTACTTACGTATTTGTTGCAACTATAGTATCACATATAGAGTCAATGGCTTATCTTGACACTAGATTTGGTGATCCCGGACAACCATTTGCCAAACTGCGAATGGCCGTTACAAGCTCTGATGGCACGCAGGGGGCAGTGTGATGTATCAATGGTGTGTGTGTGTGTGTGTGTGTGTGTGCGTGCGAGAGAGAGAGAGTAAAGGGGGAGGGAGGGGTCAAATCCATGTCATGTTTGCTTCCACAAACCCGTAACACAATTTCAGTTTTGGGTGACTTTTAACATTTTGCGGCAAAATTGAAAAGTATAGAAAAGTTAAGCGTGATAACTCATTTCTGACTTTGTGCACAGTTTTGCCTGAATGAAAAGAAATCTATTTTACGAAAAGCGCTGGTTGAATGTTCTCCATCGCCATCTCATCTCCCTCATCTTCACAAACCCCCATCATCTTCAGCAGCTGCCTGTTTTAAAATGATAAAACCTGCTGAGTTCAAAGTCTCCGTCGACTGGGCCCTCCTGTTCGACCCGCTTTGCACCTCATATTTCAAAATCTCTTTAAAATTCTGTTACTGTCTTTTGTTCACTGCAGTTGTTAATGCCTAACTTCAAAGGCTTGGCCTCATTAGCACAGAGGTAGAAAACCCCTGTCACTCATTTACATTTGTTTAAAGGCTGTGGGGAGACGAGTAGAAAGAAGGGGGGAGTCCAAATCTAAACCACTACAAGTCAAAGTTGTCGGTCATCTGCCAACACCTGGTTTTATCAGTTGGTCACATAGCTAATATTATACTAGCCTCCAGCCGGGGATATTGATTTCATTATTGGACTGATTCTTACAGTGAATGTGGGCAGAATCTGGATGGGTACATATCGTCTAAATCTGACAAATCAAAAATGTGTTCAAATGCCTTCATCACCTGTTCAAAAATGTATTAGGCTACTATTAATATTTTGGTATTTTCGTCTCTAACGTTTTACTTTTTCATACAACACATGAATAGTGTGTGGCTAAATGGCTAAACCCACCAGACGTGGCTGTCTTTATGAAGGGATTTATTGATGTTTATCAGGAATGAATAGATCAAAGACCGTCACGTGACACACGATCAATCACGCATCAAATCAAGAATGGCAATCCTGTAATAAAACAGAGAAGAGACGGGAAAAAATCCAGACTTTTTTCTCCCCCTGCTCTCTCAGTCAATTATTCATCATTACTCACTCGTCTTGAACCTCAAAAACTGCCTTTTATCGCCCATAACACGCCATTTAGTCACTTCAGAAGTTTAGGTATGTAAAAAAAATCCTCAAAGTTTGATGGCTCTGATAACGTCGCGCAAATGTCGGCCTATGGGTCAGAGTGCTAATTACAAAACGAATATAATTTAAAATGTGTGCAAAAATAAATGTCAGCATGCATACTGGCTAGTCCATAATGTGTGAACGCAAGAGATAAATACTACAAGGCTCCACTGAGATGGGAGTGTGTGCGGGGTATACCTGCTGATCGCCGCGGCTCTTGCTGCTTTCTCCTCGGCATAGTGACCGTCACTTTCCACGGTGCTTCTCATGCAGGAAATACGACTCAGTGAAAGTCTCTCAGTTTGGAAAAATCATCCCGGACTTTAATGGAAAGGGCAATTGTTTCTTCTATGTCTTCTGTGTGCCCTTTTTAATCTGCTTTGTCTGTTTTGTGGAGTTTTTCAAGCGTAAGATTTGGATCGACTCAGCTCCTTCATGACACCTTCATGTCCATCAAAGATCATCTTCCTCGCTGTGCATTGTTGCAGACTTCAAAAGGAGTAAAAATCCTCAGTTTGTATTAGGTGTTTGGAAGTTTGTTCGCTTTTTACGCAAACTGGAAATAAATCAACTCTGAAAAGAATAAGTCCCGTGTGAGCGGTGCGCACACTTGTGACAAGTAACGTATCCTTGTGTTTCTTTCTTTTCTTTTGCCACAGCCCTGAAAGAGAGAGAGGGGAGACAGACAGACAGACAGGCGTTAGATAGGTTAATGTCAGTCCCACTGTACCGCGGCCACCACGCCACCTCAGCCCAGATCGTGCTCTCAGTCCCGGACACACTTTTCCTCCCTCACCGCTATTCGCACCAATCCAATTTGAAAAGCCAAATAACACGCCACAGATATCTTGTATTACTTACGTTTTTAAGAGTCGCTCATCTCATTGTATCTCGAACAGTTTTTTGGGGAAGGGGTGGTTATTGATGCGGTGGAGATCACTTGGAGAGAGGGAGAGAGCAGGGGGGGAACAAACAAGACGCAGGCGCATCCAAGCTTCACCAACAACAGCGACTCAATTTGATCTGTTTTAAAAAGCCTCCCCACAAATATATGCAGGAGGTTTAAAAGAATAAAGAGTGATCCGTGAGGTCTTCGCTAAAAAAAAGACAAATGGAAACGGCGGTGGGATCCAGAAGCTGTTTCAGACAGTCTCAACTGATAGACAGACGCATCGAGTGGCTTTTCCTGCTACATTTTTACTCCTCCCCTCTGTACGAGCGTCACCCCTGACAGAGGAGCTACCTGTCAATCTTTTTAATTGTCTTGTTTTCCCCCTCTCCCTCCTTCTCTCTATCTCTCTTCTCCCAGTGCACTACAAAAATCCCACAAAAGGATCTGATCCACATGGAACTTAACGCCAGATAAAAAAGTTATTTCAACAGCGCAGCAGCAAGAGTAGATATGTGCTTTTCAAACTATAAGCTCACCCCAATTGTTTTACTGACTTTGATTGTTGGTAAAGTGAGGAGTGGGACCACGGTTTTACAGTGTTTGAATAGAACCCTATAACGTAGATTTATGAAGTAAAAAAAAATAATAATGTCAAGCAAGTCTGGCTGAAATGGATATCTGTGCGCGTTGACAAATCGTTGCCACGCATTGGTTACACGTACAAGATACTGACTGAGTCTTATTGCTACACGTTTCTGTTTATGTTAAGCATGAACTATTAAACACAGTCTAACATTGTGAGGTACGTTAGAGGATGAGGATTGATTTGTTTCACCTTACTAGGAAGTGAGTGTTGTGTCCGGGAAGGGGAGGGACTCAGCAAGAGTGAGGGGCGCTGCTGTGCTGTAGTTTACAAGGCTACACAATCGCTAGCTACGTTTGATGCTAAATACAGCGTGTTTTGTCTTGTTCTGGCGGTTAATGGTAGCTTCAAAGCGGCTTTTATTTGGCTGTGGTCCGGTTGCGAGCGAGCTGGCCTGGCCCTATCTGTGCTAGCGGAGTGAAAAGCCCTACAGCGCAGGCTAATGGCTTGACGGGCTTATTACTACTAGCTGCTGTAAAGTCAAGTTGGCCCTGAACTTTGCCATGTCCACGTATTCGTTGCTCTTTCAAAGAAGCGCTACGGCGGTGTCTCGCTTATTCAGAGCGAGACGAGGAGGAACCGAGGCACTCTCTGTCGGACTTCGTGAGTCCGCGCGGCGCTACATCATAGACATGTCCTACTCCGCGCACTTCATGGATTATAAAGGGACCTCTATACCCAGCGCTATGAAAAAGCTGGTCGTCACGAAGCTCAGTCCACATTTCAGAGAGGCTGTGGCTGTACAGACTGTAGCTGTACCGACACCTGGGAACGAGGAGTTGCTCGTTAGAAATCGGTAAGTTGTCCGTCGGAGAACAGGCATGCGTCAGGCAGTACCCCTCGTCTATCTCTACCCAACGCGCCTTCCCGAAAAGCCGAGTAAATAATCAGACCATACTCCGAACATTAGGCGAGACCTCAGTGCCAGATTATTGTTTAGAAGTTGTAAAAAAGACTCTGCTTACCTCGCTTTAGCCATATCCTGTTGTTCCCGCGGTCCTCATCATCACAAGGTGGCAAAATATGTGAGGAATAAGCGTTGTTCTGTATTTCCAAGTTCCGCCCTCGCTGCATTTGTCTATCAATCCATCTCGGCATCTCTCTCTGTGTCTCTCCCTCCCTCTCTCTTGTCTCTACGTCACCAACCTGCACACAGAAAAGGGCGCACACAGACATCAGGACATGGAGATGATGGGAGAACAGGCAAAAGCTGCAGAATCTCAGCTCACAGCAGCGACGTGGAGACACTGAATAGACAGTGCACCAACTTGGACCTATAGTGACCATAGACTGTCGCAAATTTAGCAGTTTATACTCTGCAATCATGTAGCCTTAAAAACGTGATCACAACTTTGTCCCCATTCTATCCATCTCATTTTTAAGTATTACGTAGCGTGTACAGGGGTCAGGTTAGTATTTACTTTTGAACTAAGACCTTTGACCCGTTCACGTTGCATTGTGGCGCTGCCTTTAGAGTTGACATGAATATTATTTGAATGTATGAGCTATTTACATTTATATTGCACAGTGTGTAATTAAAACAAAATTATAGACTGTACTAGAGACTGTGATTACA
>JAVQKD010072429.1:0-10242 GCA_036025635.1 Philypnodon grandiceps
TCATGATATGTACCTGTGTGCAACAGTTGAAAAAGATCCAGCAAAGACTTTTTGAGTTATTGCGTTCACAGTTTTGGCCCATAATTAATTAATTACTTAATTAATATTCATCGAAGAAGTGCCCAAATTGACACAGTTCGGCGTCTTCATGGTATGTAACTGTGTGCAAATGTTGAAACTGATCCGGCAATTTTTTTGAGTTATCGAGTTCACAGCTAGGATCTGCGGACGCGGACACGGATGCGGACACGAACCGACGTGATTCCATAATATCGTTGTTCAGCCGATATAATAATGGTGTGCCTCTGCAATTAGGAAATCGTGTTATTTAAAATCGGGATTATATTGCAAATGTGATTAATCGTTCAGCCCTAATTCCTTATTTTACTTAAAAATGATTGTCATGACAAAATCCTTTACACACAAGATGAAAAGAAAAGAAGTACCATTGAGTGTGGAGCCCTTGTTGTTGTCCAGCTCATGCAGTTTGTTGATGGTGAGTTGTCTAATGTCTCTCATGGACATGACTATATCATAATCTCTCTCCAGTGCTTGACGAACCTCCACCCCCATCAGAGAGTCCAGGCCTAGGTCTGCCAGGGACGCCTCAGGGTTCAGGCTGCTCACATCACGCACACCTAAAACATTTACTCCTTTTAGATTAAGAACTTTCGAGTTTTACAGATTCAAGTGTCAGTTGCTGATTTACCTAGAATATGTGCTACGGCTTCCACCAGGTCTTTCTGACCCTCAGAGTTGCCTTTCAACACTGTGCGCTCTGCCAGCACAAAGCTGGACATAACAGGTTTGCCCAAGCAGAGGAAGAGGTCCAGCACTTCCAAACAGGAGCCGATGCGCTGGGGGAGAGTGCCACCAATCACTGTGTCATTGTCTCCCATGGTTTCCAGCACCACACCCACATCCCCGATAGCCCCCCACTGCACAGCCAGCCCGGGCAGGCCGTCCAAGTGTCTTTTCTCACACACGCGCTCCATGGTAGAGTTGGCAAAGCCGTAGTTGGACTGGCCTGCATTACCTCGACCACAGCTCACAGAGGAGAAGACCACAAAGTAACTGAGCTCTGGACAGGCTTTCCGGGTCACTCTGGAGGGGGCAACAACAAAAACTTCAAATCTTGTACTCAAAATCTTGTGTATTACAGGGTAAAATAAGTATTTACCTGTCCAAGTGCAGTGTTCCTTCATATTTAGGTTTGTTGACATCTATAAACAGTTGAGGTGTTAGGTTCTCCAACATGCCATCCTTCAAGACCTAAAAAAATGTGTACAACTTAATTATATACTAATTATTTCAGTGTGACATTTTTTACATTTTCAAATGAAAAAAGAGTAAGTGTTCCATTTGCACTCACACAGTCAGTGTATTAGTGGTAGTGTCCCCAAGCAAACTATGAGTACTCTCAATCCTCGGGCATATGATATACATTTGTACCGGACATGCATGCTCTCTCCATGTTATGGACATATTTTACTAGTTTGTTTGTCCACAGAATCAATGTTTAGTGTAGGCACTCTTCCACTTGCATTAGTCTACTTGGTGGAGATGTCATAACATATAACTGTAATTCATCCAGTGAAGACATTCTCTGCCAATCAGTGGCCGGCAGTCTGTTTACATCCCATTTTACTAAAGGCCTGACTCACTTTGAACCTGGACTGAGAAAGCGCCAAAGAACACCTATTACCTGGTCCCATGTCTTAATGGAAAAACTACAAAAACAGGCAAGTGTAATAGAGTTGAGCAGAGCTGAGTAGTGCCAGTGGAAATGCCCTGTCAGTCCTCTCCTGCCACAGTAGACTTAAGTCACATACAAATCATAACAAAAGCCTATATGAGAGGTACTGAGTTTGCAGAAGCGTTACCATGGCGAGGTGGAAGACTCCTCCCACAGGCCCCATATTGCGGGCCTCACTGATGAGCTCCTCTGCTCCCCTGAGAGTGGACACATCACTGGTGGACACCTGCACTTCCAGGCCCTGAGCTCTCCACTCCTGCACCCGCTTCAGCTGGTATCCTGACAACAGACAGTCAAATACAGTCACTATCTGTTCAACATATTCACTTTCACCTATGATATAGCATTTCTTTATAGCATATAAAGTATTTCATTCAAATTAAATTGACAGTTCTGTCCCAGTATTGGTAATAATGGTTGTTTAGCAGCAATTTGGCATGTTTCTCTAACAAATAATCAACGCTTCCCAGAAGAGCCCACAGTTTAAGTTTTTGCTTTGTTTGATACTGCCTGTCCACACTGTCTTTCTTATGCAGTTACAGTAAGACACATGTGGATGTGTTCATCTAAAATGGACTACTGACCAATCACATTAGACATCAGACCTTACAGACACACACATAAAATCTTTAACACAAATGTACTGTATATAAACGAATGTTTTTCTGTTTGTCATTTTGTAACATTGACTTTTTCTAATTATTATTGGGCAATAAAAAAAGTACAAGCAGTGAAACAGATGACCGTAGTGAGTAGAATGTGAAGTGTACCATTACGTATGCCTGATCGAGACGTCAGCACCAGTTTGCGGGCTCCTCTCTCTGTGAGCCACTGAGCCAGCTCCAGTCCAAATCCCCCCAGGCCCCCTGTGATGATGTATGAGTGGGAGGGGGGGCAGAACATTCGGCAGATGGCAGGGAGAGTCACTGTGGGACCCTGCTCCTCACGGATCTAAAGATAAACAAGATACAATTTAAAAAATACATATTCTATGAGGTCTACCTGATTTTATGCAAAAAAAAAGTTTTAAAGTTTGAATGATGCGCTCCCTTTTCTCCTTCCTCCCTTTATCTTCCTTCTATCACAGTCTCACACAAACCAGGAAGTATCAGAAAAATTAGCCCTGGTCTGGAGAGTTGGCATTTATTTCTTTGAAGTAAAAAATAAAAATACATGTGAATAAGCTGTATTGACCAATCAAAGTGCTGTACTGTGGAAGTGTGTGATTGATTAAAAATAGTGACCCTACTCTCATTTTGTCTGAGATGACCTCTGTTATGTTGTACTTTTACCTGAGTAAATATTTTTGCTCAAATACAACATAAAACTATCAGGTATTGCAGCTTTAAAAATGCAAAAAATGCCACCATTTTAACGTGTCCTCACCTTGAGAATGACTTTGCCGATGTGTTTGCCCTGAGCCATGAACCTGAAGGCTTGCTCCACCTGGTCCCTATCAAACACTGTGGTTTTCAGAGGCTGGACTACACCTTCCAGAATGCCCTCCTGCAGCAGCTGGGACACCTCCTCCCACTCGGGGTTTCCCTCCTCAAACAGGGCATCCAGTAGGATGCCATGGAATGCCACGTTCTTCAGGAACACAGCCATGCCTAAAATGATGATTCAGTTAAAATAGAATATAGTTACAGCATTCAGTATTCTGAAGGTTGTACAAAAGTTAGTCATCATGTAAGATGTACTGCACTCTTTGCTTTTCTTTGCTTTCCATTGTTCGCATTGGCTGTACTGATGGGGTCTTAAAGTGACAGGCAGCAAAAATGTTGTTTTTTTTCAAATTGATGCGAGCTATTAAGATTGGTTGATGAAGAAGTACATCAGCACAATAGTAATCTTGCATTAATGAGTGTTTTAAATACATTTTAAATGGTCTTGAGACTCTCTGTGGTGTAAACAGACACAAGCTCCATGGGGCTTAACAAGCTTCTAAACGAGCGGAGAAGAGGGGCATCGGGCCACTGCTCACTGTCTCTCTCTACTCACTCTCCCTCTGTCTGAAACAGCTCCTCTGTGATCGGGCCCCTCTACTCACTCTCCCTCTGTCTGAAACATCTCCTCTGTGATCGGGCCTCTCTACTCACTCTCCCTCTGTCTGAAACAGCTCCTCTGTGATCGGGCCTCTCTACTCACTCTCCCTCTGTAAAAAACAGCTCCTCTGTGATCGGGCCTCTCTACTCACTCTCCCTCTGTCTGAAATAGCTCCTCTGTGATCGGGCCTCACTGCTCACTCTCCCTCTGTCTGAAATAGCTCCTCTGTGATTGGGCCTCACTGCTCACTCTCCCTCAAACCAGCACAAAAGCCTTGTTATCTTCCAGGTTAGTGTAGTAATGTGCAATGGCAGGGAGGCTACAGGTGCTGGTAGCTTCCTGTTTTTTTCTGGGTCAAAAAGAATGCGGGAAATTAATTGTGATTAATTTTCTGGAAGATTTAAGCATTTCATTGCATTTTCTGACCCTGTGTTGAATGTGCATATGACCAATAAACAGAAACCTTGACCTTGAAACCTTGACTTATACTCAGCATTATCTGTGGACGACTTCTACTACAATGATTACTACTGAATAGAGTAGACGCTCTTCTCCTCTGACACTCCAGGCCATACAAAAACTTGACAGAGTGTGCTTCCACCGTGTCACTGGTAGGAGCCGGTGTACTGACCTAAAGGAGAGTTGTTGGACAGGTCATATTTGCCGATCTCCAGGAAACGTCCATGACGGGACAGACACCGGACACTGGCCAGGAGCTTCTCTTCAGCCAGAGAGTTCAGCACCACGTTCACGCCTGGAGAATCAACACAGTTGAATTCAAACATCAGACAGCAGGGGGCGAGTTAGAGCACATCTATGTTTAAGAGGTACTGTAGACCAGGGGGAGGCTCAGACCTTTGCCCGCAGTGTGGAGGAGAATGTGCTGCTCAAAGGATGTGTCTCTTGAGTTGGCAAAGTTCTCCTCTGAGAGCTGAGGAAACCTCTGCTGTAAGTAGGCCTTCTTCTCAGCTGAACCTAGAAAAATAAACAGATATTTTAACTTACCAGAACTAAAATCATGCTAAAATCAGACGCAAGTCTATGATGATCTATGATGATTTTCTTTCCTTTAAAATTAATTAAAACTCATAGGAGACATACAGGATAGCCAACCAAAAATGTTAACAAAATATTGATTGGAATCGGCATTGGTCAAATGTTAAACATTTTTGTACTATACTATATGTTTTGATAGACAACTATTTTCAAATAAAACCTGATTCATAAGAAAGCCTTGATGTGTCTTTTAGCACTGGGGGGACATCCTTACCCACTGTAGTGAAGACTCTGCACTGTTTGCTGAGTGCTATGGCGATGGCTGCCTGGCCGACCCCCCCGGACCCTGAGTGGATCAGAACGGTCTCCCCCTGCCTCAGTCTGCCTCGTACCACCAGAGAGTAGAATGCTGTGGCATATACCACCGGCACTGAGGCAGCCTGCTCCAATGTCCTGAACACAGTCATACACATTATTCAGTACTGATCAATAATGCATTTATTTTAACTAGGCCTGTGCCGTCGTCCCCGACAGCAAGGTGTATATCAGCAAACGGCCCCATTCGTCTGCCACAACTGGCACCAACGGGCACCTTAATCAGCCATTGTGTGATTTCTAAGGGTTTTTATATTGTTAAAAAGCAATTAAGAGGCCCCGCCCCCAAACCATGACAAACATGGGAAGGGTCTATTTGACTTTTTTGATTTGTCTGGATGTTTTTCCCATATTTTGTAAAATTCCCTAAAACTACATTGTTCTTTCAGTCTATAGGGGGCGCTACAGAGGTAACTGGCATCATATTGGTCAGATGTGTTCAGGGCCGGGGGTTAATTAGGTGTCTCATGTTTGAGCCTGATCGGGCAAAGTATGTGCAAGTTAGAGGCTGTCAAATATACCTGACCTCCCAAATTCTATCAAAAATGGCCGACTTCCTGTTTGTTGTAGGGTGGGGTCATAATAATATTTTATGTTGGGTACACTGTGGATAATCCCTGTACCAAGGTTCATTGCTCTCTGCCAAAGTAAGTGTGTCCAGGGTCCCATAGGGGTCATGAACATGGAGATTTAGATTAGCTACTTTACATCAACAGACTCAAATAGTCTATCTTATTGTTGTGTAATAAAGTGCTAGTCCTGTTAAATGGTACTGTGGGTGGAAGGCTGCTTTATTCATTGTGGGCATTTTTTCCCCAAATTGAAAGCTCCCATATATGCCCAAACATGCTGTGAATATCCTGCCACTCAGATGCAGGAAGCCCACAGTCCCGGGGTTAGTGCTGGGCTAGTCTGGTTCTAGTCCGCCTCTGGGTCATGTCTGTCAGGTATGAGGTCAGCCAGGTGAGCCAGACATAGAAACAAAAGACCCCCCCTCCCTCCTCGTACCCCATCCGTCTGCTTTCCCTTCCCCTCAGAACAATGGTACCAACAGAAACAGGAAGTGATGTGATAACCCGGGACAATGGCTCCTGCCAGGCCCGTGGCACAGTCTGAAACGTCATGTCGAAACCAGAAAAGATGACATACAGTCACAATGTGCAGCGTCCTGTTTGGGTTGTATCTTTGTATTGATTTGTATTATTATCACTGTAAAAAAATCTATAAAATCTATGAAACTACAACTCTATCTGTCATAATTGTTATGTTTATGCATTTGTTTTTAGGAAACCCATAAAGTATCTTCAAAATGCGTTTTTGGTTTTATTTCCAACTCAGTCTCTATAGCTCTGAATAGCTCACAGCACCACTATAGGATTTAAAATATGTTTTTGGTGGTGGCGTACCCTAAGGCATTATTAAGTCCCAAATGTAACAAACTACTCTTCATTAGGACACATTTCTATCAGCAGTAACTTAACTATTTTGATTCCCATAATTCATCTCCAGTTTGACCCCGTTTGGTACACACAAGGACCTCAAATCAACATCAGTTTATAATGAGGGTGCATGGCAGCCTTTTGTATCCCTACAGAATTGGGCCTTATCTGCAGTGTTTCTCGTGCTTTGTGATATGCCTTTAAAGGAAAAGTATGGAAGATTTCATCAAACAAAACCTCATGTAACCCGTGTTGGTTTTATTACACAGACAGTGTTCATGGGGCTTTTACACAATATCACAATAGAAACATATTTTCATAAATAAGTCAACATATGTTTTTGGACATTAGAAAAATCAATCATGCTTGATGTTCTAAATGTTGTAAAATACGACATATACAATAATGAATCATTTTTAATTAAACTAAATGCCATTAGGAGGCTATCGAACAAGAGATTAAAAAGATGTTCCAGTTCATAAAGCGTGTACTCCTGGCCCTTAGTCTGTGTGGGATGACAGGGGCAGACACACAGGACACAACTGAAGGTTCACAGGATCTAGAATTTCTACACTTTTGTCTGCCGCGAACACCCTGTGTATATATAAATGTGTTTATATATACATGTGTAGGGTGTACAGGGGGTTGTTATTAAAAATGTGTTTTGAAATATGCTCTTCACAGAAAATGAGCCACGGCCAATGAATCTGAGTTTGAAAAGACATTTTTAAGTATAATTTCGGGTCTCACAAACCCGAACACCTGTAGAGGGATACTTTACTCTCCAATCAACCCTATAAAACAGCTCTGTGGGATAGCAACTGCTGCTAAAAACACTTTGATGATGTTCATACTATAATACTATACTATAATACTATACTATAATACTTATTCACATTTTTCCTTTTGAATATTCAAACTGGCATTGTTACAGTCGACCTGTCAGTGAAGAGCAGATTAACAGATCGTCATAACTTCATATCACGATTAGATTTTTTTCACCATATCTCCCACCCTCTACTTTTTAAACTGCTGCTAAAAAACTGACTATTAACTCTGTAGCAGTGAGCTGTGCTACACATTAATGGAGACAAAAATGTATAGTTCATGTGCATTTTCAGTCCATACCTTTGCAATGTTCAGAATTACCAACAGAGCCAATGTTGATTTGAGATCCTCGTGCGTAACAACAGGGGCTAAATTGTGATATGTACATGAACATTTCCAAAACTGATCTGCAGTGTGTCTCAATGGCTCGTCCTTGAGAATGTGTTAGTGCTGTGGTCATTGAGCTTCAGAGCATCCAGACAACCATGTGGCACCTGACAGCTACGCCGCACTCTCTCGACCACAAACAGCAGCCTATGGAGACGCATCCGCGGGTCCTGAAAGGGGACACCTCCGCCTACGCCAGCGAGGCTCCTTGGGTCTCTCCTTGGGTCTCTCCTCGCCCCATTTGTGGACTCCTGTCTGTCCTCGGCTGCTAATGTCCCCTGTCGCTCTCTCCGCTCCGGGCCGTGGGCACACTGTAAAATCTATAGTTAACCTTGCTGAAAGATTTTGTAAAATTGTTTAAAAAAAATGTAAATACATAACTAAATCTGAGTTTAAACGATGCGCTCTCTTCGCCCAGCCTCCGACATTCATCCCGTCCCATCCCACTGTCTTGCACATGGAGCATGCATTGCCTCAGACATGTTCACAAACCAAAATATTATAATTCTTTACTTACTCAAATCTAGGAAACAAATTAATCTATTATAGTCAACTCACATAAGCTACTGTGAAGGATATATAGGTGGTCTGTCTGTATGTGTCTATATGTGTTAGCCCTGCAACTAAATGAATTTTCTAATGTATTAAAAACATAACAAAAAAACTCTACAACCAGTTGCCACTTTAATCTAAGATTGATCTTTTCCCTGCGTCTAACTCAGCAACTATGGGCCTTAGGTGGGTTACACTATGGATATCGTATTTGCCAGTCAGTCACAAAGCTGCACATTCTTTCACAATACGGGGCTTCAGAGGTTTAAAACATATACT
Source organism: Philypnodon grandiceps (assembly GCA_036025635.1). Classification (NCBI taxonomy): domain Eukaryota; kingdom Metazoa; phylum Chordata; class Actinopteri; order Gobiiformes; family Eleotridae; genus Philypnodon; species Philypnodon grandiceps. The sequence goes on from JAVQKD010072429.1 coordinate 8,659, forward strand.
AAGGGTTTTTTTGTATAGATTTGATTAATTAAGGTTAAGTTGTCAGGTTTTACAGTGTTCACGGCTGTCGTTATTAATACTATTGTTAACTGCACACTCAAGGCTGGCCTCCCTGACTCAGCTCATCGGGTTACATATAAATTGTACGCAACAGACAAATAGCCAATGCTGTTTTGATATAAGACCGTCTATAAATATAACAAGGGGGTAGCGTGGCCAATTATGGTGAGCCAAAGGCAGATCGAGAAACGACTCATTTTGTAAGCACCGACTGGCCACTTTATTAGGTACAACTAATTTGAGGTTGTTATTGCAAGCCACTGACTGTCCACGAAATGCGCATGTTGAATATTGCACTCGTGATATTTTTGTTCAATAAAGCTAAGCTCAAACTAGGACAAAGCCCAGGCCAAAGTAGGACTAAATAGAGGAAATTATAACTCAGACTTGACTGTAGTGTGAATGTAGTCACAGCACATTTTAAAGTCAAGGCTCTAATAGAATAGACCATGTGTTGTGTCGTCTCAATGGAATCAAAAACATCACAATGTTAATACTAATTATGAGCATTTCGCAAAGGCTGCTAATTTAATAATAATATGTTCGGCACAAAACAGAATATATGTTGTAAAAGGCGTGTGATTCTTGTGGAAGATTAACAGTTCATATTTTCTTCTTGCAGGTGTTTAAAATGTGCTGTGAGCCGCATCGTGGTAACAACATTTCAACAATCGTGCAGAACTGTACATTATATTTAATCTCCCAGTTACAGGGTAGTAACTCCTCTGAAACATCTTCAAGATAAACTATACATCTGAAATCCACTTTGACTGTAGCATGGACTGGTCCGAGTATTCCAGAAATGTCTCACCTACTGGGAACCCACGGTACCAGGAACCAGCCACAGGGAGAACATGCAGACTTCACACAGAAAGGTCCTGTCCTGTGGGGCAACAGTGCTACAAGCCACAATGCCACTATCAAATACAGCTCATGTTCATTTATCTCTGAACACAGTCAGCGTTAAAGCAGGTAATGCAATTCAATTCAATTTTATTTGAATAGCCCTATATCACAACAAAGTTGCCTCAGAGGGCTTCACAGAAAGAGATGTCTGTAAACAATAAACAAGGTCATTGCAAACAATAACAAAGGTAATAGACCCTTAGACCCTTCATCGAGGTCAGGAACAACTCCAAACAACCCAATTATTGGAAAAAGAGAAACCTTAGGTAAGCCCCAGCCACAGGAGACCAAGGTGTACCTAATAAAGTGGCCAGTGAGTGTAATTGTCTCTTTATATAACGTCCAAATATGTATTTAATATTGTTTGTGCAGATGAGTCAAGCCAAGGTTAGGTAAAAAAATAAACCATTACATTCATTCACAATATGCCTCTCTCTATTTGGTCCCTGTGAAGTAAACAATCAACTAAAGGTTATTATTTTAGAACTTTGTAATGGCCAAGTGTTTCTGTGAAAAGATTGATGATACGCCTCCATCTGGAGTTTGAAGGCTGCAAACACATCTTCATTTACACAAGACCTTTTTACTGAATTCTTGACTTGAGCTCCTGTGGGACTG
>JAVQKD010074395.1:0-10309 GCA_036025635.1 Philypnodon grandiceps
GTCAGTGTGCCCCAGGGCAGCTGTGGCTACACAAGTAGCTTACCACCACCGGGTGTGACTGTGGAGTGAATGAATAATGTAATGTAAAGCGTCTTTGAGTCTTGAGAAAAGCGCTATATTAAACTAATGCATTATTATTATCATTATTATTATTAGTGGTTGCTTTGGCTATTCTGCAACATGTATAATCCACCAGATTTATTATCTTTTATTTATCTTCTGTTTTTGGAAAGCTTTTTGAGGGGAGGAGAACCAAATTAGACTAAAGAAACTTTCTTTTTCACTGATGTATCAATTCCGGCTCTAAACTAAAAATGGACGTGAAGATTAATTTGAATTTACACAATTGTGAAGGTTTTTCATTTACATCTGTGTCTTTTCCAGTCCATGTCTCTTCATCTGACATCTGTAATCAAAGACAAAGCATGGCAGAAAAGTGCACACATCACAAGGCGCCCGAAATGACATTGCCGAGGTGAACAATCTCTCAGGTTGCCCCCAGCAGTCCTCACCTGGGAGCTGATGTGTGGAGCCTGCGTGTGTGTGCTGTAGCAGGTGATGGAGTTTATCAGGGCGGGTACAGGGTTCAAAGAGCAACCCCTCCGAGCCCATCGCGTCTTATTCTAACGAGCGGCGCCGAGGCACACCTGCCGTTTGATTGGTTACCGATTCCAGCTGCCACGGCAACCCCCTTCGCCCGTCCTGTCTCCTCCCTCCCTTAGCGACCCTCCCTCCCTCTTTTCACATTTACAACTAGCTTCTCTGATGACTCGCGCTCAGACAGGTGAGATCGCTCATGAAAATTTCTTATTACCTTCACCAAGAAGGTTATGTTTTCCCTCACTTTGGTTTGTGGTGGGTTTTTTTCTTGTTGTGCTCAATGGACATTTACCCTTGAACTAGAAGGTCCATGCTTGAGTCCAGATGTGGGCCCTGGTGTAAATACTATATTGAGCAAGGAAATGCTTTCAGAAAAGGAGCACCCAGGCAGATTATGATGAACTACTAGAAATGAACTATTCAGCCAAATAAATACACTTACATGTAACATTGCCACAGAATATACCCTAAACCAAAGTCAGCCAAGTTGTGATCATTTTTAATTATATGTTTCTTTTTTGGTCCAACATCCTTGCACATCATGGCTGTGGCTAAAAAAGTGGCCATATTTCAAACCTTTTTATGGTTTGATTTGGTTGGTTCCCAATGAAGCATTTCTACACGTTCACTTTTGATTGGCTATGAGTTCCAGCTACCACGGCAACCCCCTTTGCCCGTCGTGTCTCCTCCCTCCCTTTGCGACTCCCCTCCCCCGTCCGCTTTCACAACTAGACTCGCAGATGAGTCGCGCTCAGACAGGTGAGATGGCTCATGAATATTTATGGGCTGGGATTTCTTGCCTCCTGACTCTAGCCCCTCCTCCTTGCTTTCTACGGCAGAGCTGCGTTTGTCCTTCACGGTAAGAGGCAGCGTCCTCGCTCCTGTCCCCCAGGTTAATCTGCCTGCTCTCTAGCCGCTCGTGTGTGTAGTGTTTGGATGCGCTGGTGTGTGCGGTGCCGCTGTGTGTTTGACTGGTAAGTAGGTTCCCCCCAGTGACTGATGAGAAGGCAGACCTGTCACATGGGGGCTTGCTGAGATAGAGAGCTCCTAACACCCTCCATAGCTCTTCCTGTACACTCACACACATGCACGAACACACTTTCTCAATCTCTCAAGGTGGGGGTGAAGGAGGACACAGGATAGAAGCAGTCTGCAAGCTGTGAACTGTGAAGCTGAAATGTAGCTTACTTTGAGCAAAGGTTTACGCATGGATTACTGGATAATTATTTCCTAAACAGAGGAAATATGACAACATTAAATATGCATTGTATTATTGTTGTTGAATATTTTATTAGCGGTCCAGAACAATAACAAGCATTGTTTCCACCAAACAGTATGGTACAGGTGGATTAAGCGTTGGTTTCCATTGTCAAAGGCATGCCAAATGAGCACTATAGTACACGCTGGTTGATATTCTGTATGTTCTTGCTCAGTTTGAGGGTTTTTTTCTGAAGTTTAATTTTTTATTCAGTTGGTTGATTTTTAGGAGTAAAAACGATCTACAGTCTAATTGGTGATGACAGCAATCGTTAGTTGCAGTGTGCCCGCCTCTGGAGCTGAGAACTATGTGAAAATTGTGCCAAGCCAGCCAGTTATGTTATGCTACATTAAGTTAAGATTAAACTTATATGCACTAATTGCTTTCTTGGGTAGGAGCTATCCCCAAAAGTGAAGTCATTAATTACTTACTTTTCATTTAGTGTCATTTTCTTGTCTTAAGATTTTACGTTTTAAGTTTAAGTAAGGTTTTTACATACAGATTTTCAAACAGATAGGTAAGCTCCACTACTGTTATTTTACCTGAAACACTTTTTTACCAATTTATTTTTTTCCTCTTAAAAAAATGTAGTAAAATTCACCTCTATCGATCAAAAAGTATGTTGTTTTGTGGAGCCTATAGGAGCAGCAATTCTGTTTATTTTAGTGATTGTTTCATTTTGTGCTTTAGAGTTAGGTTAGAATACAACAGCCCAAAAAGGTGCAACATTTTAAAGTGCCTATACTTGCTGTAAACACTCTATTACCCAGGCTTGTGCTTTTCTTTGTCCTAGATCAGCAATTACCAGGAAAGCTTCACCCATCCGAGACTGCCGAACCACCTCCCCTCGTGGTGCACGCTGTATAGGATCAGTCGCCTTTCATAAATTTATGTACATACTGTATTTGATATTCAAATCCGGACACCGAGGTGGAACGGGTTTAGTCATGGCGTAGAGGAAGCCATGTACCAAAGCAGCACATGGGGGGATGTTACCAAACGCAGCCCCCATAAAAACACAAGCAAAAAGTGGGTGCCTGTCTTTACGCTTATTAGTTCGACATTAGCCTGTGTTAAGCGTGTTGCTGCTGGGGAACTGTATCGTAATTGTACCATTCTGCTGCCACCCACACCCACCACAAACACGGATAGGATGTGTGTAAAATTAGCATACCTGTTAAATGTATTTGTTGGTATTGCCTAGAAATGCCGGGATACAGTATGTGCGCCGCCGGTTGTTTTTTGTTGTGAGGGGTGGGTTTTTTCGAGGAAATTACTTCTCAGAACACAGATTATAGCTTATATGTAAAACAAATGCAAAGATCGCTAGAAGAATTTTAAACCTTGCATAAAAGAAGATATAGACAGGAGCTCGGTGCAGACCTGGATATTGAAGCCCTATAGTGACAATCTAGTGGGAACCGAAGCAGAACCCAAGCAATACTAGCCTAATTACATGACCTGATTACTTTAAGGGCTGGATAAAGTATGGAATACAATCACATTATAATAAATGAATCAAGAACATGTCTTTTGAGCAGAATAGTAAGGTAGTAGAAGTCAAAAAGCAACATGAGACTTGACTTAAAAATATTTGAGTGTTACATAAACTATGTGTGCTAGTTTTTGTCCTTATCACTTAGTTAGGCAAGCGAGTTATCACACCAAGAACTGCTAGTAATAAAAGCAAAAACTCACTGGAAAGTCAGAAACAGCCTTAGAAATGTCCAGCCAGCTCTCTCTAATCCATCACCAACTCAGCAGTAGAACGAGCTCACTTTCACCCATCACCACCTCAGCAGCCAAACCATCTCACTTTCCTCCATCTCCTCCAGCAGCAGGACAAGCTCACATTCCACTCACCAGTGTCTTGGTGCCAGACTCGTTTATTAATTCAATTCAGTTGAATACAATACATTAGTGCTTATTTCCTGAAATGGAAAATAATGACCTCTGTACTATCTTCAGTACTATTTTCTCAACAGTTTTTACAGATTTTAAAAGATTTATAGTTCAAACGTCAAAACCACAAACCACCTGGCCATGTAGGACTGAGTTATAATATGACTCTAAGAAAAGGCTTAAAAAGTACAAAGAATGCACTCAGGATGAAGACAGGTCTTGACTACTCCAGCACAACTTGGAGACACTGCCAATGCATCTTCTACTTTCTCAGACCTCCATCACTCAAGCATCCTCGCGCCACAGCTATCTGTTATGGCTGAAGTAAACATTAAGGCCATCAGTCTGTGCGGCGCGTGGAGATGGTTGGCTCCATTTGTCCATGTCCAGTGAGCTGCGGAGAGGCCGCTGATGGAATCCTGACAGATTGTCTGTGTTTTGGAGCGTGTTGTTTTCCTTGCCCTCCCATTTCTCTGCTCCTCGACGCGTTTGCCATGCATCATCACTCTCTTTCTCTCCCCTACCTCCTGCCTCCTTGCCTCGTTTCTCAGAGGGACAGGAGCGATAGGTGGACGTCCAGCTGTACCTGCAACGGTGAAACTATGGAAACCAAAGAAACCTCTGTGTCACTGAAAATTCACCACTAGTATAATTATCAAGGGACATCACACCTCCAAGATATAGTGCTTATACCTGGATTCTGGATCTAGTTCAGGGGTAACTCCTTTATCCATTGAGCACAAAAACGACATCTGCTCAACATCGATCGACATTCACTGTTAACAGTATCGGCTTATTTACATGAGCGGCGTTAACCTGTTGAGCAAAAACGTATATTTCCCATCTCGCTTCATGCATTTCTTGTATACATTGCAGTATACACCAGTTGAACATGTCAAAATTAGGTTCAGCCCTGTGAATTTGATGTACAAGAAGCAGCTAGAGAGTAAACGATGTACTGTTTACTGTAGCAGAAGCACACCGGATGTGTTTAAATCTAGATGTGATTACTTTTCATATATTAAGTGTGATGCTATTGTGTTAATGTAGCAGTCACCAGTCTCTTGGACACAGGGATTCGGTTGCTGTACCAGACCACTAGAGACCTTTACATGTGATAATGCCAACAGAAACCGTGCCCCCAAAATTGTGCCAAAAATAATACAAGCTTTTCCAGAAATGATCAATCGCAGAATGCCATGAAAATAACCGGGTACCTCCTTCATTGTCATTAAAAGCTATAGAGAGCTACATTTTTCAAAGAAGTCTGTCTTATTCTTTTCTATTATTGTGTTTCTATGCCTCCTCCTTCTACCTCTGTCTTCATGTCATTGTGTGCCAGCTAAACTTGTCTAATCAGCAGATTGGGCCGAAATAATTGGTGGTGGCCTTGCTGCTAGCGAGCACCGTGCTGTATACAGATAGGAAGAAGGAGCACTTAATATTCCACGCGGCTCGTGCCTTTCCTGTTCTCTCTGATATCTGACCTCTTTTGTCTCCCGCTCTGCTTGATGTTGATTTTGGAGGGCATTGTTAGCCGGAGCACCGCGATTGGACGAAGCAGTCGGGCTAGGGGGGCTGTGGTTGGTCGGGTTAAGGGGAAGCTGATTTGCATAAAGGCTTAGCCCAGATTTGGAGCCACTCAGCAGAGATCTGAGGAGAAGGGCCCGAGGGCCACAGGGTAATCATGGGCGGCCTGTCACAGCTCTGTCATCCCCGGGTGTGTCTGTGCGTCTGTCTGCCACTGAAGGAGCGGCGACAGCATTGTGTCTGGGCCGCGTTGTTTGTTTGTGTTCCTCTGTGTCCACCGTGTTGTCAAGCACTTCTTACTCACCATCTTTGTCTCCTGTTTTTTCTTTTTCCAGGAAGAGTTGTCCGTGCCAAGCGAGTGGTAGAGGCAGCCAATCCCTCTGAATACGAGTATATGGAAGGCAGCATTCCTATAGAGTGGGACGGTAAGTGTGCACCACAGCATCACTCTTTCACTTTGCCAGTTTACTTTTCAAAGTAGTTCTCTGTTGACTCTAAAGGCCGATGGATGCACAGTTTTTGTGTTTGGATTGCAACCTGCATTATATTCAGATTATTTGTACACATATGAAGTAAAGTGACAGTAAATTGTGAGCTAAATCGTGCCAGGGTTAGCATATGGCTAATGTGAATGAAATAAACAAGTCCAAGTCAACCGAGTGTGAGTTCTTAAATTATGTTTTTTAAAGGTGTGACTGATGTTGTGATGTGATCAACTACTCACCCTAACCCGTTAGTACTGCCTTTTTCCTTTTCCAACTTCCATGTCTTGCTTTGGTGTGGTAGGGTTGGCTGTTGGCACAGTATGGCTGCCCCATCTTTGCTAATCTGCCCTGGGGCAGCTATGGCTACAGAGGTAGCTTACACCACTAGTGTGCGACTGCGGATTGAATGAATAATGGAATCATTTGTTAAGTGCTTTAGATGCACTGTAAAAATTACTAGTTATAATCCATTATGATTACATATATTTTTTTATAATTGCTAATAAATTAACATTAATGCTGAGCCCCAAACTTTGTATTGATGTTATATGAAGTTAGGACATGGAGACACCCAGCAGACTACACAAAGTGCTGCTTAAATAAAACAGAATCACATATTCATGCCGCGTCTATCAGGGACTAGGCTAATCCATGATATTTTTCATATTCTACGATGGGGGGTGGGGGAAGCATACGAGTTTATCAAAGACGCCTTCTGCCGGTGTTATACAAGCGTACCATAAAATAGCGTTTGTGATTTCTTACACCGGATACAAACTGTTCCCTGTGTCTCAGACTGGCTTTATCCACCTTAAAGCCCTCATCCTGCTTCCTCCCATCCCTCATGCATTTTCATCAGGATGCAAATCAGAGAAGGATAAAAGAGGCCCAGGATCCCGCCGCTCTCTGGAGGAAGGGTTGGGAGAAAATCTCTGGCTCGCTCTGTTCCTGGCTGCTTTCACCTGCTCTGCTGTGTTCAGTTAAACTCAGCCAAAACACAGCTTCTTCAACAGTAAACAGGAAGATGCCATGCTCGCTTGAGAAGAGAGGACAGCGGTGTTCACAAGTCAGTCCCTCCAGGATTTGACTTTTGACGCAAAGTCTAGCGAATTCAACGCAACTTGCAAATTTAACACCCCAACTTTCCTAACCAGATTGATAATTGTACCACTCTGGTCTTGACGTAGCCAAATAAGGAACTGCTAAATTAATTTAAGAAATTATCGTTGTGTGATTATTTTATTTTTTTGTTTTTGTAAAAACAGCACCATAAATTCCGTATTTTCAGCACCCCCTTGTTAAAAAGCTTGTTGCTGTATACAAACTTAAAGCCCGCCTACTCATGGCAATACTGCCACATGATTGGTTCGTATCGGATGGATCAGCGGGAGAAGTACAAGCATGGATGTATTGAGTACAAGATGGATTTTTGTTCCTGCCCAAACAGGAATTGGCTGGCTTCATACAAGAGGGGTGGGTGATATGGCGATAAAATCGAATCGTGATATGAAGTTATGAGAATCGTTTGGTGTTTGTATTAATAAAAAATATATATAAATAGTATTAAGTATTATAATGACCAGTGAACACTGGATGGATTGGATGTACACTAAATATGTAGGTTTTCTGAAGACACTGAGAGCAGTAGTTTAGTGTTACAGCCTTTTAAATCATATTGCTCGAAATTTGCATAAATGATTATTAAAATTAATATTTTAACTCATTAACAAACTAATTATTTAAATTAATGTTAACATTTTACCAAACAATTAAAGTATTTTAATAATACAGTCAATTAATTATGGAAATAAGTTTATCTGTTATATTTCAACAAGAAGAGAGTGGAGTTGGGGATATGAGCCATCGGTGTATGTCAACTCCCTAACGCCGCTCCCCCCTCTGTGTTGGTGGAGCAATAACAATAACACACCTAAACAATGTGTCTGGATAGAGCTGCCACAAGTCCCAGGACGATACCATTTATTAAAGTGGGTAATGGCCACAAGTGCAAATTTTGGGACAGGACCTAAAATGTATTAGGTTAAACAGTTAGCGGGCAAACTAGCTTCCTTATACCACAGTACTTTCTAGTTCGTAGTGTCGAGAGCTCGGCAGGCTCACCCAGCTAATGTAATGCCAGAGAGATGCTTAAAGCTGTACTCTTTAAACATGACGGCAGCTTTTTGTTTGTGCGACGTATTTGTGTGGGTGTTCTCACTCCTCTTTCTTCTTCTTCTTCTTCTGCTCCTGCAGCGTGGATCCGAGGCAGGCGGAAGGAGCCCCCCTCCATGGAGGTACGTCTTCCCGAGCCGCCCCGCTGAGCTGACGGTTGGACTCTTGGGGACTGCTTACAGGGAGCAGAGAGAGAGGAGAGATGGGAGAAAAAAAGAGACTTTGATTTGTTTCATCTGTGGGTTCGGAGCTGAATCCAGGAACTTTAGGGGACAGGTGTTAAAATAAACTGCGGTTGAAGTGCACTGACGGTGAGACTGAGCAAAGACAGGCTCTGAACAAGGCCTCACTGACACCACGTCCTAGTTTACTCTCTTTTCCGGCAGAAGCTTCCATCTCAGCTTTTTGTCTTGTATTTCTGGCAGAGTCTGTGATGAGAATGGCGACAGAGCACAGTTTTTCCCCCGGTGCGCCTCTCACTGGGTTTATTGCTCTTTAAATGTGAGAATGCTGGAAATGATTTGGCCGGTGAAATGTGGGCCTATAGGAAATCCCTTGGAAGGCCAGTGCCCAGGCAGCGCTCTCCACTCGCTCTGTCTGTGTCCTTTCTCCGTGCCAGTGGCCAATGCCATCCCCTGCCTCCACTGCCAGAACATTCTATTCCAATTTTCTGCCTCGCGTCTGCCCAATAGCCGCCATCGACAGCTGGACAGTGTTGATGTGGCCAAGGCCTCACTCCCAGCACATTACCCTACCCCTTGTCACGCTCCCTGTCTTCCTGCTCCAAACCGACATAAATTGATTGGATTAAATCCTGTCATTAACAGGCTGGAAAAGCAGCTCAGTATGTTTGTCTCCCTCCCCAAAGCGGCCCTTTTTGGCCACAGCTCTCTTCTCTCTTTTCCAGCCCTTTAGTGTTGCCAGCACGCAGCAGCAATATGCCCAGTTCTGTCTCTTATTTGGGCCTCAGAGTGCGTGAGAGTCTAACATCACTGGACACTAACACCAACTCAAGTGGGTAACTGTTCCACTGGTGAACTATGTATGTTCTGGTTAGAATGGCTTCCATGGGTTGGTGAAAAAGTTTGTATTTTGAGACTAACTCCTCTCATTTTCAGTTTACTCATCTCTTCTAAGCACTAGACTAGACCAGGATAGGGCAAGTAAGTGTTAGTTCTCTTCTAAGAAGAGAGGTTGAGTGTTATTTATCAAATACTTACATTATGCACAAGCATTTGTTTAATTTTAAGATACAATTGTGTAAGACAAAACATTTAAAAACTATTGAAGTAGTGGGAAGGTGGGAACACTACCTAACCCTAGTTATTTACAGAGGAAAGTTGTCTAGATTGAGTTTTAAACAAACTAGAAGGGTTTATAGCTAGTCCATATTGTAAAGGTCAGCAGTCCATGTGCACCACATACAAATATTAGGGTACTTTAGCTTAATGCTTTCACAAACTTAGTCTTAGTTTAACTAATACTCTCAAGTATTTATTCTTATTTACAAAAGAGAAAGGCTGCTTATTCCATGGAGGAGGAGTTACCATTTAGACTGGTACAGTCCTGAATACATGTGTTTGTGTCTCTAGGAGCTGCAAAAGAATGAGTTGTACAGACAGCAGATCAAGCTGAAGGCCCAGGAGGTGGAGGACAGGGACCTGTCTCTACAGACTAAAGAGTACCAGGAGGATCTGGTGTCCACTCCCAGGATAGTGGCCAAGGGACACGCAGCAGCCACCAGCTTCGGCAAAGAGCACATCAGTGAGGAGCCCACTAGTACAGCAAACACCTTTCAGCCCGGCTCCTGGATGCCCAATTCAAAGAAATGAACTCATGCAAATGCATGCAAAGACTGACGCTATATACACAAATGCTGTCTGTTATATAAATATAAAAATACATACACATCACCAGGAGAGTACTTTATATATGTGCAGTTTTTATTTACTCTTGCATTGTAAAGGGGTATATTTTTGGTCTCCATCTACTGCAAAAATGATACATTTCTGTTTTGCTTCTAACATTACAGTTATTCATCAGTTTCCATCAGGTCATGTTTGTTGTGGGTGAAGTAAAATATATGGTATTAGTACTCCAGTTTTCTTTGTCTGCAATTTGGCCAAGCTGTCTTACAACAGGTGTTGTGTGGGGTAAGATTTTGCACAACATAACTGTGACCCTGCAGGTCAGCTGCCACATTATGAAAAATGGTACCTGCATGGTTTTGTCTGGGTCATTATAATAATGATAATAATTTGGTTTAGTTGTGAAAACTTCAGAATACCATGGATGGTCTTTGTATAGCAATAAGAGGGGGTCTCCGTTTCAGACCAAATATTTCTGGTGTTCATATTGATAG
>JAVQKD010074544.1:0-10134 GCA_036025635.1 Philypnodon grandiceps
TTCCAAATAATGTATTTTTTTTCTATAAATAATAAAAATGTTGATGTTTATTTTATATATGAATTTCTATGTTAGGATATGGCATTCAGTGCACATTATACAGATGTAATTCGAAATCAGTAGATTTGATTTATTTAGGTTGGTGTGAAGACATTTATATTGTTTATTCATAATGTGAAATAAATCAGAACATGTCAATATAAAATCTACAAAAATACAGTTTGTTGCAGCAAAAGTCCATTCACAGTCGCCCACTCATTCCTCCAGTCACTGTGATTGTCTCTCCTGTTATGTATGAAGCCTCTTCAGAGCACAAGAACGCAACCACTCCACCAATCTCCTCTGGATCTCCAACTCTGTACCGAGCAATAAAATGAGAAATAGTCGACTGATACTACACTGTACGTTTTGTGATGATATACCTTTTTATGCTCAACTGCTTCTTGAACTCGTCCATTACGTCCTCATTTTGCCACAACTAAGAAAAATATACAATTATAAAACAGTACTGAATAATTAAATATGCAAGTCACTGTATTTGATTTACACACCGCTGAACTGAAGCGAGTCTTGATGATTCCCGGTGCCACACAGTTGACTCTGATGTTACTAGGGGCCAGCTCTGGAGCTAGCACTCGAGTCAGACCTAGCAAGGCTGTTTTACTCACACTGTAAGGGCCCAATCCCTGTATAATCATTTAAAAGTTATTGTTAAATACAATGCACTGCTACCTTTCATTCCTTTTTTATTCTTAGAACGTCTCACTTACTGGCATTGGTTGATATCCAGCTACAGATGACACAAACACAATATTCCCACCACTAAAGATCAGCACACATTAAGGTTAATCATCAAAAATACATGCTGTACTTTGCAATAGGTTTAATTAGGATCTTGTACAACATATTTTATTAATGTCTTGTTACTTACCCCCGTTTCTCCATGTGGGGCACAACCAGCTTGGTCATTAGAAAAGATGCTTTCACATTTATGGACAAAATCTACAAATACAAACACGTCATACAAACAAATTTGATCATGTAATGCTTGATATAGCATACATTTACCCCCGACCGTATCCCAAACCGCTTCTGGGGAATCCAAAGTGTTTCCAAAGAAAGGGTTGACCGCTGCATTTGATACTAGTATGTCAATGCCGCCATACTTCTGAAGAGTCTAAAACCATAAACATAAAGATGAATGGGACATCTCAAAGTTGATTTGTGTGAACTATAACGCAGAAAGTGAACGTTTTATCTCGAAAGTAGATGTTTTTGAAGCTGAGAAAATGAAATAATTGAATTAACTAAGCAAATAGGTGTGAACCTCCTGTAGTTGGTCAAATCTAGGTTCAGCAACATTATGTGTCCAAAGAATGAATCATCGGGCTCAAATTGTGGTTCAGTGGTTCAGGGAGCATGAGACATCATTTTCACACATGGATTGGCCACCACAGAGTCCAAACCTTAACCCCATTGAGAATCTTTGGGATGTGCTGGTGGAGAAGGCTTTGTGCAGTAGTTTGGCTCTCCCATCATCAATACAAGATCTTGGTGAAATATTGGATGGAAAATAAATCTTGTGACATTGCAGAAGCTTATCGAATGCGTGCCATAATCAAAGCTAAAGGTCCAACAAAATATTAGGGTGTCTGACCTTTTTTTTGGCCAGGCAGTGTATATACTAAAAACATCTCTAAATGAGTGATCTTTTGTGGATAAGACTCACCACTTCTATTAGTTTCTCTCTGTCCTCTCCATTGCCGATGTTACAAGTGGTGCCAGTCACTTGTATGCTCTGACTCTGCAGCAGTGCCACAGCTCGGTCCACATTGGCCTGGCGTCGGCTGCTCACAACCACATGGGCCCCTTTTTTGCCCAAAGATTGAGCTGCAGCCAGCCCAATCCTGGTAACAGTTAAAGAGAGTATAAAACACTAGAAAAATGAGAAACGCTTTGTTTAACAACCCTACGTGCATTTTTTATTTTTTTTTTATTATTAATTACACTCATTGACCCTAGTTAATCAGCCTCAAATTGAATAAAGCCAATAGATTAAGTCATGCCAAAGTGCCAGTATTGTAGGTTTGGGTGTTATTCTTACCCATCTGTTGAGGCAGTGACTATTGCTACTTTTCCTGCAAGGCTGCTGTTTGACATACTTCTTCGGCCACCAACAGGACAGATCCTAAGGCACCTGAAAACACTCCTGAACATCCCCCTACTACAAGAACACACGAACACGTTTGGTTTGAGTACAGAAGCACACTAGGGCAAAAGTCAGGTCAGGTATGGTAACAAGCCATGAAGCGTCAACGGAATGGTTTTTTGTTGTTATTGGGTTAAATGTGACTACAAATACAACGCACAATGATTCCACAATATCTAACAATCTATACATAACGAACTGTAACATTTACATTTAACATTTCCATGCACACAAGCACTATTTTTCAGTAAGCTTATGTTATCTTCAGGAAATGATTATAATATCTCACCTACTAAGAATGCGACGCCCTGGTGGTGTCTATATATATATTTTTTTAAATACAATAAAAGCTAATCGAGCAGCTTGAAATAAACACCTCTTAACTCTCTAGTGAGTGTCCAGTGCACAGTCGTTTCCGGGTAGTTGTTTTGAAAGTAAAAGCATTCAACACTGGTTTTGAAAATGTGACTAAATCTAGGTAACGGACTAATGGTCGGTTATGATAAGTTGTGATAGGTTTTTTTAAGTTTACAAACGAAAAAATACGTCATCATATGCAAATGTATGTATGTATGTATGTATGCTGTTGGCAATGTTATTTGGTAAGCAAATACCAATTCAAAAAATAATTCACGCCAGAGATGATCTAGTTTTGGTTAAAAAAGAAATAATAACATTTTACTTTTTGTTTAACTATCTAGGTTCGTTTGTTTGACATTGAGCCAAATTCGAGGGTCCCTAAACGCAACCTTTAACAGCGAGCCAATGAGAGTGCTGGAGATTCTTCACCGCGGAAGTCATTGTGATTTCCATTAAACTGGATTGGCCTAAGCTCAAGTCTTTTCTCGTGTTGTCCAGGGAGCTGTGGGTTTGTAGATCAGCGAGATATTCCAACCTCTACGAAGGCGGAGATAACTGTTGTCATCACCGATGATGATTGAACGTAGATGGTCGCCGACTTTCACGCATGAAAAGAAGTGATTTCACGTATCACGGAGTGTATCTCGATGCCAAGTCTATCAGTAATACACAAGGCGAGGTAAATTTACTATATTCACTGTTTTGCATGTAGACAATTACTGATTTACAAATCGGATTAATCGACATAGGATTGGTGGTGCCTTTGTTGTTTTGAGGTTTGCTTTTGCTGCAGAGGCGAAGACTATTAAACAGCAAATTATATTATTTTTCAATTGGAAGGCCACTGCCGAAGCCGTCGCTTTTAAGACTAGTTTTAAGACGGTAATTTAAAAGATTTTTATTGTTGTAGTAATCTCTACTTTGACTTTTACGCTAACTAAACATCAGCTCACATTTGCTATTCTATAAGGCTAAGCTAACATTAGCCTTAAGGGGATACAGTTCACATATTTAACGCTATCTGGGCGTGGATATAGACAGCACAGGTGTTAGCACTATCCGAATATTTTGAAGTGAGCTTCGCGACGCAGGGGTTCCTGTTCTGAATCGCTGTGTGTTATAAACGTGGCGTGAATGCGTTAAATCTGTGTGGATTGCAGGATCCCAAATGAAAATGGACTTGCGCTAAGGCTTGAGGATGGATTGGCCCCAAATGCAGCTGTGCAGCAGAACTCCACGTTCACAGATAAACCCATGAGAAGCTAAAGACTGTATAAATGGATTATCCAGACTAACCTCGGCCGGCGATTTAGTTACTGGGATATAATCATCACCTTTTCAACGATGTCTGTCTCCGTAAGTACTACTTTTACGTTTTTTCATATAGCGGTTTCACTTTTACTACCCTATATTTTGCGTTTCAACATGAATATGAATGCTTCTAAACAATGCCCATAAAACATACAGTATCTTGATTGTTATTGCCTCCATTACTGTTTCAAGGGGTCCCACATGGTTGAAGCTTTAGTTGTCCCCAGGGGGTAGGTTTAGAAAATGAAAGGGGGACTGACTCTTTGGCTTTAGGTTGGCAATTAAACTCCCAACAGAGGGACAGATGTGCCCCGTCCCCTCCCCCTCCACTGTGAGCTCATTAGCATGAGCGCTTGTCCATTATATCATTGATCTGCTCTAACTGTGCTTTATGTCATGACTGACACTTACAAGGCTTTTCTTTTAATGACAGTTATCAAACCTTTTAGACTTTTTCCTAAAAACATTTTCCAGCTGCTGTGCCACTGAAGTGCACTCCCAGGCCCTCTGTTCTCTCCTAGTCAGTCTCTCTTTTAAAGCCTTGACTTGAATGTTGTTGTTTGCGGTTTGTTCCCTGCTAGTTAACAGTACCTGCACAGAGTTCTTACTTTTTTTCTATTTCTACCATTTGCTGAGGTTATTTCTGTTTCTCTTTCAGACTGTATTGGCAAAGGCGTTATTTGACAACACAGCAGAGAGCCCGGAGGAGTTAGCCTTTCGTAAGGGGGACATCCTTATGGTTTTAAAGCAGGAGCAGGATGGTGGTCCAGGCTGGTGGCTTTGCTCTCTGCATGGCAGACAGGGTATTGCCCCGGCAAATCGTCTCCGCCTCCTTCAGACTGCCCCGCCCCCAGGCTCTGACCTTTGCCGTGGTCCTGGTGAAGACTCCGTTTACCTGTCACCTGGTCCTGCATTGGCCCGTGCTGGAGTGAGCAGTAGTGCAGAGGACATAGATGGAGTGTACCGATCCCCCCCAGCAGTGGGTGAAGGAAGAGGGGGTGGAGCAGCTGCTCATCCTGGGGAACATCTCAGAGCTGAGGGGGGGCGTCCACGGTCCCACTCAAGCTCTGGAACCAGGCCCCGGCCTGAATGGGATATTGGAGTGGCAGGGCGTCCTCGCTCACCTTCTTTAAGAGGAAGAGGATCAGACATATCAGGAACACTTTATCAAATGCCAGTAAGTCCATTACCTGCAGCTCAGCATGTAAGGCAACCAGGAAATGTTTTGAGCTCAGAGTCTGTTTACCTCTCTCCCACTGGAGTACCACGCTCCACTGATGATTTACATGACAATACTTATCTAGTGCCCAGGGAGACTGGTAACGAAGACTGCTACTTGGTGCCAAAAGGTACACCGCTGGCAGGTGATAATGTTTATCATACACCAACTGGAGGAGTTGTTTCTAATGGACTTACAGCTGGAAGTGGCGCAACAGCTCAAGATGGACCTGGATTCTATCAAACCCCTAACCCAGTGGGGTCAAACCCTCAAAGGACTCACCAATCATCCCCTGCCAAGCCATCTCCAAGGTCGCTGCTAAAGGGAGCCTCACCCAACTCAGCTGTTGGTCGGGGTAAGCCCACCCATCGTGGTTCACCATTACTGGTCCGAGCTGGGCAGGGAAGGCGTCCAGGATCACCTAGTACTGCCCGCAAACCTCCTCCTCCAGCACCCCCGATACGAGGCATCACAAGAAAAGACCTACAACAGTCATCTACTCCATCAGCTGATTCACATACTGGAGCCAAAGCCTCATCTCAGCAAACTGACAAACAGAAAGGAACTGCTAATGGCCTAGAGAAAAATAATAATGTCCAGAACCATAAAGGGGAAACTACAGACAACCCAGGCTTGGTGGATGACCAGGTAATGACCAGCAAATGTCTTTGCTTTTACTTACATAGTGCATCTATGTGTTACATACACTGTACAGCTATACTGAAAAACAATAAAAAACATGAAGGTTCAACATTTGATTTACCCTAACCTCTTTGGGTGGAATTGTTCTAACTGCACAACATTGTCTTGGAAGGTATACGATACTCCTCCAAGTGGAAGGTGGCAGCGCCCAGCTCCCTCCTCCCTCCCTGAGAACGATGGAATCTATGATACCCCCCGCAGTGTGCCACCACAGAGTGACTCAGAGACAGAGGTAAAAATATCTGCCCTTTAGTTTTTTCTTCACTAAGAGAAAACATTTGAATTTTATACATTTATTTTCTTAATCCTGCACCAATTTTTATGACTAGAATTATGTACATTTTTCTTTGATAAGTACACCACATAATCATTTAGTGACTAAGACGAGACAGATAACTATCTAAAACGAACTGATCATAGTCCTTCTTCATTCCATCATCCGTCTTTTCCCTGCCCCCTGTTCCAAGGCGAGGCCACACCTGTCTCTTTGGGAGCCTGTCTATCCAGTCCAAATGCTGCTGCTATTTTCTCTCTTTCACACCCATCTGTTAAGGCCAGGCCAAGGCCATATCACAGCCACTACAAGCACCACCCTGCCCCCATGGTTTCCTTCATGTAGCTTGTCCACATCTGCCTGCTGAATGACTTTTCTTCCTAAACCTCTCTGTAATTACTGTAAACTGCAGATTCATCTCTGGCCCACTTTTGGTTGGACTGATTAAATGTACATGGATTTAAATCTTTGGACCAAAGAGACCAAAGTATAATCTCTGTCCCTCAGTGGGCATCTATCCTCGGACCTATACAGAATTATAAAGAAATTAAAGTCCTGTTTCTCAGTCTTGTCATATTGTTCTTATTATTGCAAGCCATCTAACAATGGTATTTAATAATTTACCAATTATAATTCAAAGAGTGACTTGAATCACGATCAAAAACAAAAAAAGAAAACAGTTAAATAATCTCTTCTCCATTTGTAGGTCTACGATGTCCCAACTATTACTCTGAATGCGTCCTCTTCAGATGTCCAGCTGATTAGCTCAGTCCCAGATGATGTTGACGGAGTGTACAGTATACCCACACTTCCAGGCGTTCCTTTAGGCCCCGAGGATCCATCCGTCAGCAGCATCTCTGGGCAGGAGGCTTCTCATGTAGGTCAGTTGTGCAGTGGTCCTGACAAACGAGGGAGTGGTGGAGACAATTCTGAGTCCGAATGTGGCATCTACGACATGCCCGCTTTAACTGCTGAAGTCCTGCCACACTCGTCTTCTTCCTCCTCCACGTCCACTCGCAGGCTCTCTGTTTCCAGTAATGGCTCAGGCGACATACAGTGGAGAACATCTCTCTCTAGTCTTGTGCATTCACTTTTGACCACAGTCTCCTGTTCGGCGTCTACAGCTCTTTCATCCCGAGATCTGGCCACCTCTTTGGCTGAAATCCTGTCCACATGGAAAGCCAGTCACAATGGTGATCCCCCACCCCCTCTTCAGCAGGCTTGGGCCCGCTTATCAGATGTTTTACCTGCATTATCTGCTATTGGAAATGCACCGCCATCTGAAGGTCTTCTCAATTTGGTTCAGCGCTCACTTGAAGAAAGCTCCCTTCTCTTGCAAGTACAAAGTCGTCCTCGTCTGCCGTCCCAAGAATCCCTTTCTCGGCGACCATTACCTGCCCTCCCGGTGACAGATGGGTCCCCTGGATGTGGGATGGGCCCCCGTAAAGGTAGCTGGATTCAGGAGAGACCTCTGCCCCCTACGCCTCAGCCTAAGTTCCCCATGTTGCCAGCTCAGTCCACAGTGACGGTGACTGTTGGTACTAGTGATGAAGAAGATGACCCCAGTAATGAGTACGCAGGGATTGGACTGACTCCCATTCCTGCCCCTGCACCTACTGGAGATAGTGTGGGATATGTCAAGCTCCAGGTGAGTTTTCTGAAACCACACAAACCTAATAAAATATAGCAATGGCTTTAATATTCAATACCTGTTCTTCACGTTAGGGCAAACCTGATCTGCCTCCTAATACCCTGGCTGAAAACGGACACACCATCACTGCAGAAACAAGGGTATATTTACTTTTTCTATGTCTACTATGTTCACTGTTGGGGTTAAGTACAACTTTACTGTGTAATGCCATTCAGTAGTAGTGCTCACTTTACCAATTGTCCAAGGCCTTTCGTTAAAAATTCCAGTGCTTTCAGTTGGATTGTTAAAATGACCAAATAAACAAAAAAAGCATGTTTCACGTTTTGTACAACATACAGTGCTAATATTATTGCAGAGCTGGACTGCATTTCAGTCATTGATTCACTGTTTGCTGTGTGCCCTGTTTACTAATCAGTCATTAATCAGGAGGTAGGATCTTTAAACACAGCAGAACTCTAAGCACGTTCCTCTCATTACATTTACAATGTAAAAATGGGTTTCTAAATAAGTATGAAACATTTTGCTAATGTAAAGAAATAGAATATGTAGATCTTAATCTTTTATTTTAAAGATTTTATTTTTGGGGAAGTGCCTTCTTTTGCTTGACCGTCAGATGGTAGTGTGTTTTCTGGTAAACATTGTTTCAGCTTTTTGCTGGATTCCATGGTTACACCATTTGGCTGCCAACAAGTGGTCATTTGTAAATCTTCACAATCTTGCCTTACATAGAAGGGGGCTGCAGCACAATAAGTGACAGGACAGTACAGTCATTCCTTCTGTATGGTGTTTACTTATCCCAAGGAGTCCATATAACTCTTTTGTGAAGTATAAGACTGTTCATATGTATTATAAGAAAATAATTTTGTGCATACTTTTTTAGCTGTGTCTCGTCTTATAGCTACACAAAATGGGTAGAGCTACTGTTAAAAATCGTATCTAGATACTAAGCGATTCATTGTCTATTATGTCTTCTGACAATCACAGAATGAGTTGGTAAATATGATGACGACAATGTTCCTTATTATTTGATCTTTTATAGATGACTCCCTCTCCACCTTTGCCAGTATCTCTCTCCCTGGAGGATTCGGAGCTGCTGTCTTTCTACTCCTCTCAAAGTCTTGCCCATCTTTCTTGTCTGGCAGATGCTATAGATGTGCTCTTTAACAGTGTGCAGGGGAACCAGCCTCCCCGTATATTTGTCGCTAGAGGAAAAAGTCTGATTGTTACGGCACACAAGCTGGTGTTTATTGGTGACACTCTTTCCCGACTTCTTACCTCTGGGGACCTACGTGCTAAGGTATGTAGAGCCATGCGTACAAATTTTCATAATCATAAAAAAGTAAATATAATATAATATGTTATATTCTTTTTAATTAAAAAACAAACAAAAAAACACTTTTTTCAGATCACCACTTCTGGTGGGCGACTCTGCCAGGCCTTAAAAGCTGTTGTTGTAGCAACCAAGGGAGCAGCACAAAACTACCCATCAGTATCTGCCACTCAGGAAATGGTGGACCGTGTTGCTGAGCTCTCAAAGCACGCTGCTGGATTTTCCACTTTGCTCCAGCGTCTGGCAGAAATATCATCGTAATATCATTAACGTAAAACGTTAACACTACTCCTCTTTGTTCTCTTTAAAATGCCTTATTTGTTTTATTGGGTTGAAACACAGTGAAGTCCTACAACTCTTTCTCGGTTTCACTGTTACCACAGTGTGTTTTTGCCTTTCTTAATATGCTGACCAGTGTGCTTTGATGCAGCACATATGCGTCTTTTTAGTGTTAACTTATTGAATATCAAAAGCACCTCTGTGGCTTTTTTGAGTGTACATGTGAGCTGTTGTCTCCTCATGTTCCTTTCAGATCATATGCATTTCCTTCCTTGCTCTATTTATTTAGCTTTCCTCTGTACTCCAAGAATAGCAGAAAGGGGGTCTAACATCCTAGTTCTAGCACAGTTTCTTCCTGTATTCCCTGAATGGCCTTTTGTGATCAGAGCATATTTGGTGTTTTGAAATGAAAAAATCTGAGACAGAAATGGGGATGTAAGCTTCCCCAAGAAAGTTCTTTGTGACGTGTAAACGATTTTAGTGGCATGTGAGAGTTCGTGAGGTACAGGTTGTAATCTTCTACTGCTCTCAATATATTGTTTACTTTACTTGTGTACTATCCCCACAGACTAGACTCAGAGCAAGAGAGTAACAACTGGAAACTGCTGGAAAATTGCCTAATCCTGTTCTTTCCCACGATCACAGAAGTGTCATAATGCACAAAGAACCTGTCTCCCAGGTCCGGTTGTCTGAACATGTCTGTTGTTACATTGATACTTAATCTGTTAGTTTCATTTCTACCATTTTAAACCAAGTCATCAACCCTTGTCTGACCTTACTACAGCCCTGTATTTAGTGT